>SZWC01011968.1:3329-25194 GCA_023375785.1 Penium margaritaceum
CACACACACACACACACACACACACACAAGTGCGCATTCATGTGCACGATAATGCACGCACGCACGCACATACGCATGCAAATATGCACGTGTGCAAGCAAGCAAGCACGCATAGCATACGAGGCACGCACGGGACGTAAGCACGCATGCACACGTCTGCGTGTTGTTGCCGTTGCTGGTGTTCCTGTTCCTCATTCTGCTGCTGTCGTTGTACCTGTCAGCTGAGGTTTTTCTATTCCGTTAGCCGGAAGTGAATTGGAGTAGCAGCACAACACCGTCCGCGGTTCGGACTTTTGAACCGTGGATCTGTTGTGGTCGCGCTCAACTGCGTGCACGCAGATGGTCCGTAAGTCACTCTGGGCCGCGACAGCCATAATCCGTTTGGACATAATTCACGCGTCATGGCAGTCACGCTGGACCACCATTAGGTGTGAGTCTACTGGTGGTCATGGCAGTCACGCACAGGACTGCCATGAGCTTTCTTGTGGTCGAGCGTGACACCACATTTCTCGTGGTTGTCGCAGTCTAGTGTGACTAATATTTCATTGGCTGCAGGCGCTGATCGCTCCCGCAATGTTTTCCGTGAACAAGAGGTCCAGCCCTTTCCTCAAGAAAGACCTTTCGAATCAGTCCCCAAAAATCAGCTCTCTTTGAACTCAACATGACAAGAGAATACTCAATCAAGTGCAAATACACGTTAGAATTCTTCATACTTGAATGGGAAATTTTTCTCATACCTTCAAGAATTACCGTGGTTTTTTAATAATATGTAAGGGCCTTGCCCTTCACATGTCTATGAGAAAAAAAAATCCCTTTACTAATAAGCCACTCGAGCATGTAAATGGTATTGATGATGCTAGTGCACATCATTTTTACTCATGGATATGTACACGAGTTGAAAGAATAGATTTTTTTTTACGGTTAAGAAAAATAAGATAAGTAGAGTGTGAATGCACTCCCGGATCTTACCCTTGCAAACCCTTTGACAATCCATGGTGATAGTCTCACTTGTCTCCTTGAGCTCTAGCGGACCAAGACCATGGACCTGAAGTTCAACTAGTAGAGCTACGACAGGGTCGACTAACTTCCAAAGATGGTTGTCAGCTGGATCCTCATCAACAGCAGTTTATTTGGTGGATGGATGTCGGGATGGAACATGTTATTCACTAACCACGTCTAATATGAGATACTTTACCAAAGTAGCTTACATCAGAGCACTTTAATAGTGTACTTGCATGAAATTTTGTTGACTTCTTATCGACAGAAAAGGGCACATTCGAGCCAGGGTGGTCCTCTTTTCTCACATGTGTATCCATACCATTGAATCTAAAAGGTTAGCAACAATGCACACAACCATACCTTTTTTTCTGTTTGAGTGATGCTTTAAAAAAAGCTACACTTCGCTAAACCCTATGCAGGCTTTGCGTGCAGCTTTCACACTTGTTCCTCATTGTCGCTACTCTTTGACATCTTTCACGATATGATTTGTATCCCATCCCACTTGAATGGGTGTTGGCATGAGTACCTCTCTTCAACTCACACTATTTCGACGGTGTTTGTCATGCTTAAGACAGTAAATCCATAAGACCATGTGCATTTTAATGCAGACACACACATGGATTTTCAAGGGAATGCATGCGTTCATTACCTTGACTTCAGCTGGGCTCAATCATGGGATTTTTTGCTTCTTACACCCTTGAACATTAAGTTTGATGTTGGAATTGCTTGGGGAGAAGCAATCGCTTGCCATGAAAAAGATGTCCGATGAATGAGCATGAGTTGCTTGCTATCTTGCAACATGGCCCTACATGCTAGTGAATTCCTCTCCATATGACTTCCTCAACGTTGATGCTTTTGATAATGTCACAGACTTATTGTAGTGAAACACCATGCCTCATGAACAACTCTATTCTTTCCCATCGAGTGACTATGGCAGTCTTTGGTATGAAGTGCAAAATCTTGAGAACCGGTAAACCACAATGAGGATTGCATCAAACCTTAACAAAGTGGTAGGAAAGCCCATCATGTTTTCCATAGAGATGCATGTCAAAGCTCGGTTCGTACAAAGAAGCTGTTGAAGGAAATCTAGGGGTTTGTTTCTCCAAAATCTATACTTAACCCATTGTATTTACAAGAGGCAACTATTATAGGCTAAGTAGAAGTTTATGGTAGTTCATATAGTTAATGTAGTCTTCTCTTGCTAGAAACTATCTTCTTGCTCGACTATTGGCCTTATATATTGAGAAACCAAAAAAATACAAATTGTGACGCTAGTATGCCTAGCACCTGTAGTAAAATGCTACATCCCCAACGCAACCCAAAATCATGCTTGATCGCGGCAGGCTTTATCGACCGAGCAACAAATGTGGGCATGGAGTAATCGCTCCCTCATGAGATCTCAATCGAGCAATAACAACCTTTTCTTCATTCTTCTTTCAACACGCAAACACTGCACTAAAAGAGGAAAGCACGGAATGACCATGTATCCCGTGTTTTAAAATAAAAAGCCAGATTCTCCCCTCCGAGCAAGAAGCATCATCCGCCCCTACCTCGAAACAATAAGTCCTATTCACCTCTATGTTGGAAGAATAAGCCTCATCCGCCCCTGACTCGAAACAATGAGCCTCACTCGCCCCTGTCTCGGAACAATAATCCCATGTACCCCTCGACATTGTCGGGCTCTCGTTGTGATGGTATACTGTGCATTTTCTGTAATAGAAGGGTCAACTTGACTCCTTTTACACCTTTTTATACATTTCATAGTTGTTTTCGTCCATGTACACATCATGCATGTACGCCCATCAAACATCAAGATCAGTCGCCATGAACATGTTTACACATTTACTTTAAAATCGTACGGTTCAACAGGGTTATTGAAACATGAGAAAGGACCAAATAGCTCGCGTACCCATAAAATGCAAATTGTGACTATCATCCGTCCAGCACCGGCAAAATAATAATAATTAGGCCCAGTCGGAGATCATGCTCGCTCGTGGCATGCGTCGACGGACGAGCAAGAAAAAAAAAAGGTAAAATAGCTCGGATACCCATAAAATAAAAAGTGTGAATCTCATCCATCCGTCGTTCAGAACAAAAGTAACAATCTGCCCATTGTTCAGAATAAAAGCAACCATCCACCCACCATGCGTTACAAAAGCAACCATCCGCCCAGTCTCTGCAATAAAATCAGCCAGTCGCCCACCCCTTTCTTCATGCTGGATCACGGCATGTGTTTTGGACCTGACATGGAAAAAAGTGCAATGGTGCATTCGTCTGAGACATAGTGAATGACAAAAATTATGTCATGCATCAATGCTACACGGTATGTGGCGGGAACATGACAAATTTTTTAGTGTTTCTGGATTCCTAAGGTATTTTCTGTGTAACATTGGCATACGTGTTATTTCTTGTACGGCATTGTCATATGCGTTATTTTTTTGTGTGATTTTGTCATATGCGTTATTTTTTCTACGGCATTGTCATATGCGTTGTTTTGTGTGCGACATTGGTATATCAGCTATATAGTTCTGAAAACTGGGTATATGTGAACCGAAATAAAAAAACAAGGATGCAATGTTGCACTAAGGTGCACAGGGTTACGCAGTAACGTTCACAAAGTTGGCTATAAGTGAAACCGAAAGATTTTTTAAGACAAAAGCAGGGAAAACAGAATGTAAAGAATCCATTTCATCTGAACTCTATGTCTAATGTGTTTGTTCTGTTTAATGTAGTTAATATGCTTGTATTTTTCTCAAAGTCCATTCAAATGTGACCTCTAGGAAAGATTTTATGGAATCACATGTGTAAATCAACATTTTGAAATAAATATTCGTTAAAATTGCTGTAATGACACATGGATTTGTTCCATGGACCACGTTCCACACATTTATTTTATCCATACACGTGTCCACGTCTCTGTACATATACATGCATTCATCGATGAATCTTAAAAAAATAAATGAGAGTAATTTGTATTGTATATTTTCATTCTAAGTAGTATTCTCTTTACATTCACATGATCTAACCATCTAAGGACAATGATTTGTTGTGATCACATGTGTGACAAAACAAACATTTGAAAGAATGTGAATACTTGATCAAAAATTACTTTTAAAGTCAAATCATGTTCCAAAATATTTTTCCTTTCTCAGTCACATTGATTCAACAATTTTATTTTGGTGTAGTCTAACTTGGATCCGGGTATGAAGGCTCAGCTGTCTTGGAGCTGTGGCAGTTTGTTCCTGGCTAGTTCCTCTCGCGTCCGGAGAGTGATGTGGTCAAGTGAGCTCGTCTCGTTGACCAGTCCGGAGCGTGTGAGAGAACCAAAGCTAGTACGTCTTTAAAATTCGACCCAGTCGAATATTCTTGTGTTATTTCGTATTTCCTACTCGGAAACAAAGTACTGTTCACAGATTGCAGGTTGGCGGACGTCCCCAAAACAGGTCCACGAACCGATAACAATAGGTTACTACGTAACCCAAAAACAGCATGGGGACATCGCTCCCACGTGAGAACCGCGAGGGAGCAATGACCCCTTTGTTTTTCTTTGTTACATGCAAACCTCCCAGTTCGATTTACGGTTTGTATGTTTGGCACGGGCTCCGCCCGCGCCAAAACCCTCAATCAAACTGGGGGATTTGAGTGTCAAAATTGAAAAAACAAAGGGGTCATCGCTCCCTCGCGATCGAGCGAAAACGCCCTTCGTTCATTTTTTTGACACGCAAACCTATTCTTTCAACGCCCAAACCGCAATCAAATACTACCCCGAATTACATTCGTTTTAGGGTTTTAATTCTGCGCGGGCTCCTACTGGGCCCCGCGGCAGCGAGGCCCATTAGGTTCCCTTTCAACACATGTGGAGTCTCAAACTCCCCTCAAACGCTAAACAAACCTCCTCCCGTAAGTATCACAAACCCTTCAACGAACGGGTTTGTGATGTTAGCAAGGGGTGCCGCATGCCATGCGTCATCAACGCATGGCATGCGGCCTCGCCATGCATTTTTGCCTCTTTTCTTTTTTACTGGCGTGGCGGTAGCGGCAGCCAATGGATAATTAGGTTCTTTTTCGCTCGACAACAGACAGACAAGGTATATAGTTCTACTATTCGGGTATATGTGACTTGAACCCAATGTGAAAATGGCGGTATACACTCTTCGCCTACATATTCCATTTGCTTCCGCTTTGTTACATTCCCCAAACTGAATATCGGTATGGCCGTCTTGCAAACGTGAAGTTTGATATTATTACATCAAAACACTCGTTTTAGAATTAGGGACCATGAGCTGGCAGGTGTTCACGCACTGACATACGTACATGCTACCAAACGTAAGAGTTGCAAGACCAACTCAGTTCATGATAAGAGGCCAATAAGATTGTCGTGCTAAACGCTTAGAATGTTGTCACTGTGGCAACTTCCACCGGAGCCCATGGTGAGCGAACTCGTTCACTCGTCGCAATAATATTCTTAGAATGTCTATCACCAAGGACTTGCACAAGAGTATGAGGCTGCATGCTCGGAAGTGCGTGCCACGGACAGTTCCCTCACCTCTCCATGGTTCACCATACTTTGGTTTTCCGGCTATGGGACGCGATGTCCTCCCGCCGTAGCTCTCCGCCCAGTCTAGTCTCATTCATTCTCGCTTACTCCTCGTTGATGGCATTGCGGCCGCCACCAACCATGCATATGCTACAGCTGCATCCTACGTGACTTCGGTATGGTGGTCCAAGTCGTAGAGAAGATTAGTAAGAGTTTTCAGGCGGGTCTATGGGTTATATAAGTTGCTAGATTATGGAAGAAATGCATGTCATTTCAGATGGCTTCCCACCTTGAGGCGTGGCGTCTGACCACGTGACCAACTCTTGACAAGAACGATCAGCCTCCCTCTCTCGCTCCTGTTCTGCAGTGGTACCCGATAACCCTCCGTCGAATGACACATCAAGCATGTTTGATGATGTCATTTTTTATTTGGAGCGGGATTGGAAGGATGACAGGTTTCAGAGGAGGTTGGACGAGTCGGATACCCTCACACACAACCAACCACCTGATGTGCCAACGCGTGCTCCGGTGTAGCGCACGGCTGGCACAACGTGGATTGAACAAGGGTCCCTGGCTCGTGGGCGGCTAGAAGGGATGGCTTGAGGGTCGGAGACCCTCAAGCATTGTGGTTTTGGCCTATTCGGCCAATGATTCCATCCAATCTGCTACATTGGTAACAGAGCGACGGGGTTTGAGTTTGACATGCTGATGTTGAGGGCGGCTCACTCCTAGGCGGGGAGAGTGTAGCGCATGGCCGGCGCCACCTGAATTGAATGGGGGTCTCTGGCTCAGGAGCGGTTGGACGGGATGACTTGAGGATCGGAGACCCTCAAGCACCGCGGTTTTGCCTAGTAGGCCAAGGATTCCATCCAGTCCGCTACATCAAGGGTCTTCGGATGTCTAGGAAGCCGGACCGGTTGGGTATAGCATGGGGCATCTTTGACTTTGTCTCTACCCGCACATGTGCATTGCCCCTGTGAGTCATGGGGGAGTGTTGGTTTTTTTGCACATCTCTCATTGTGCTCTCTTATGTCCTCACGGCTTGTGTACATCGGCGTGCAGATGACTGACGGTGAGACTCGACGCTTCTGGAGTGTCGTCCGGTGGAGCCGACGCACGTTGAGGCCTACTCGCAGTTCGCTGGAGCCTCCTCCCATCGGCGACATGCTCAGCTCCATCCGGAGGCCTCCTCAGCGGTCGGGCCGCCGGCGGTCACTGCCATCGCAGATGCTGTCTGCATGCACCCAACGCTGGTTCTGACTGTGCCATTGCGTCTACAGCATCATGCTCTGCCTAGGGTCCATGTCTCTTGCTGCTTGGCACTGCTTGGCATCATGGACCGTCCTAGGCACTACCTAGCCATAACTCTTTGTTGCTATTTTTCTAGCTGATTCTGACCACATGACTGCGTTCGCAGCGTTGGTATTATGGTATGGTCCAGTTTTCAGGCAAACCGGACGACGCCCGGGTTTTGGGCTGTCGGGCGTCTGGCAGGGCTCACCGAGAAAACCCTGCCTGGCAGAAAATAGGTCCTGGACTATTTTATGATTGGCTGGTTAGCTGAGTAACAAGTTCTACACTAGTGGGGGGGAGCTAGAACTTGGAGTGGTCTCCCATTGTTGCTCATTCTTCACTCCTATTCAGTTACTTCCAGTTTTCAGCTGCTTTCTTATGCTAACACTGGCGCACGCGTTTCTGAGTAACAAATCCAAAGCACTCTGACTTAGACTCTAGAGTAGTAGACTGAGGGGGCAGCAGACTAAGCAACTTGCATGGAAGCCTGCACGCTGCATCAACACCGCCACTGCCCCAACTTGCGCTCTAGTCTAGTTTTCATTTCCTCACACCCCTCCATCAGTGGTTGGTGTCAGAAGGGTGAGGAGGGGCACTCTTGCTACACCATCCTCTTGAAAGTTGCCATTCTTGGCATCCCTTGCTCTTCACACTCGTCATTTCTAATGTGAACCGTCCCCGTCTGTCTATACAGCTCACTTTGACCACTCGGCCATGTCCATTCTCATGATCCCTGATGCAGACCCAGCTAGAGTGAGAGCACCGACAGGTTATGACCCACTCCACCAGTAGCTGCCTATTAACTGCCACGGAGTTTCGGGTGCTTGCTAGGTTGCTCTGCAATTGTTCTACAGTCGCTGGAGTTTTCTTGTTGGACATGCTCTTCAGTCCTATTTTCACGTTTTGCGCGTTGTGTCCACCGATCGATGTTGAACTTGTATGTCTGGCCAGTCGTAGCGTCCGACTCAATATTCTGCATCTCCAGATTTAGACGGTGTTGCATTTGGAGACATGTGCACAGAGTTATGGCTAATAACTGGGTTTGGGCGAGAGTTGGGACATTTTGACACCGCTTTGTGCCTCACCCGTAATGTGCTAGGTATTTATGCTACGTGCTTGTTAACTTGTCATTCCTTGTTGCATTATTAAGCTATCGGAGATTATGAGACTTTGCGCGTATCCCTAGCCTAACCCTCTTTTTTGGCATGTGTTTGCTTGCTAGTGCGTCAGCTGACTGGACAATTTTGCCATGTCAACGACACCAAGGCTAGTAAGCTATCTAGTAGATTCTTATAGTATCAGAGCAGAGAGACCTTTTTCACTGAGTTCCATTGCAGTGACATAGGATCTACAACAGTAATGAGAGTCACCGACGCAGCCATACCTTGGGACCTGTCATGGTAGATGTCAGCAGCAGAGACGTCTCCCTGACTTCTACAACAATGACATCACCAAGCAACTGCTAGAGTGGTGACAACACTAGTAGTGGCGGCGTGAGTTAGCGCCATTGCTATAGCAGTAGCAGTTGCGACCGTGACGAGTTGCAGTAGCCACACGAAGCGGCATCGGCAGCACCGGGTAGCAGCAGTAGCCTGTCTAACTACCACTCATGACACACAAAACGGAGAAAAGAAAAGAAGCTCGCATCAGCAGTTCGCGGCGGTGGCTGGGACTCATGGTAGCACGTATCGGCTGGAGCAGCGAGTATCCAGAGCAACAGTAGTAGCCACGAGTACCAACAACAACATTAGAGGCGGCAACACTATAGCAACAACATTATAGCTGTTGTATTAAGAGGAGCAATAGCAGGGTCAGGAGCATTGTAGCAACGTCACAGGAGACAAAACAACTACAATATCATAAAAACAATGGCAGCGGGTGCAATGGCAGGAGTCCCGCGGCGGCAGCAGTCGTGACTGGTGGAGAACAGTTGCTGCTCACCATTATTGCATACTAGCACTACTGTGCAGCTACACAGAAGCTATGCAAGTGAGCATAGCTCCTTTGGAACTGTGAGCAATGAGGATTTATATGTAATAAACGACATTGCACCGTATTACCGCAACTGAATAGTTGCGATTCGTGTGGCTACTGCAACTCGTCATGGTCGCAACTGCTACTGCTATAGCAATGGCGCTAACTCACGCCGCCACTACTAGTGTTGTCACCACTCTAGCAGTTGCTTGGTGATGTCATTGTTGTAGAAGTCAGGGAGACGTCTCTGCTGCTGACATCTACCATGACAGGTCCCAAGGTATGGCTGCGTCGGTGACTCTCATTACTGTTGTAGATCCTATGTCACTGCAATGGAACTCAGTGAAAAAGGTCTCGCTGCTCTGATACTATAAGAATCTACTAGATAGCTTACTAGCCTTGGTGTCGTTGACATGGCAAAATTGTCCAGTCAGCTGACGCACTAGCAAGCATTCGAAAGTGTTTTTGCGGAGGTCTTTTTTTCTGGGATTATTCAAAGTACCGGGACTGAGTTTTGAACCATTTGGGAAGTTCCCTCATGGTGTTTACACCTAGTAAAATTCGAATCAAACCAGCCATGTCAAGTCCTCTCGTGTGAGAAAATCCCAACAAAGAGTTGGTTGTTTGGGCGACTGAATTTGCTCACTCGAACTCGAGCGGGCCAATTGACGGTCATCCCCGTGCGTGGACGTTATCGACGTCCACGCGACATCCACGCTTTGTGTGGTCGTTGCCCTCACTCACAAAGGGCAACGCCCTCCACAAGCACAGCTCCTTTAGGAAGGCTCCCACCAGTGTGAAGGGTGGCCTTGCTAGCGGAGTTGAGCATCACGCATCCCTAAGACCCCACCCGCACTACACAAGGGCGGATGTGTGCGATGGTCAACGACCCTCGCTCTTTTGGCCGATCGCTCTTTCATGCCGATCATCCTGTGTTTTGTCACACGTGACCCTCATATATCCCTCCATCGGAACAATAAACCCCATTCGCCTCGACTTCGGAACAATAAGCGCCATTTTACCCTGCGTCAGAACAATAAGCCTCATGTGCTCTTGCCCCAGAACAATAAAAATCACTTACCCTTGTCTCGGAACAACAAGCCCCATGTATATTTTTTTAGGTTTTTATAGATGGTCTGGGTCAAGAACACCACCCACTGGGCTCCCTTCCGAGACCCCATATACCCCTCGGCCCGCAATTAAATTCGAACCGTCGAAAATTGCAGAAAATAAACCTAATAAGCATAGTGTGGCTGGCGTGCATGTTCAGGGTTATCAGAATGAAACCCTGTCGTAGACACTTTTTGCCGAACATAAATGCATCGGTCTGGGCAAAGGCTCAGTATGGAACTCGTAAATGTGCCTCCCTACCTTGGTGTGCGGTCGGCCACACATGACGGGTGCACATGTCGGGTGACACTATTCAAATACTTGAAGCGGTACGCGTCATAATGGTCTCGGTTGCATTGTCAAACCCATACGTATAGAGTGCACATAGAATGGGCACAACCGCAATCCATTTTGTCCTCCCTCGCAAACTCACGAGTATGTTGCAAACCATTCTATGACATGTCTCATCTTGGAGATAATTGTCCTCTCCCGCATTTGCAGCGCTGGTCACAACCATCAAAAGCTCGGGCAGGTCCTTGGGGAACCATCGCCCCTTCTCTCCCCCCCCCCCCTCATGGACCACGGCACTGCGTTGGCTCAGTGGGCTAAGATCGAGTGCGCATGGGACATTATCAACCCAAATCCACCGGACGATCCATACACTATGTGATGGCACTTGGGCATGTGGGCACCCCATGATCACCCGCCACTACCCACTGGATTAGGAGCAATGGGTCTCGGTGTGGCCATTCTGAATTTCGCGGATGTGATGATAGACGATGAACGTCGATGTGCTACAAGGAGTTAGCCATTGTGGCTGTACTCAACATTTAGCACTGCTGGAGATTTTCCCCACGTGGTGGTTTTTTTAGTTTAAATATTCCTAAACCCTGAAATGAACGAAGTACCATGTGTCTAATCACTATTTATGAATAGAAACTGAACGAAGCACCATGTGTCTATTGATTATTTATGAACATAGAATGCACAGAATGCCCACCAATTAGTGGTCAATGGATAGATAGAGTAGAACAATATGCATGCCAAAATGGCATGATATGGGCATATATGCCTTGATTACATATGAGCACACTACCTGGCATTTCATACACAATTTAGGGTGACATGTGGAGCATATACCATGTTTCACGTGCATATTGTCTTGTGTATCACAAGACAATATGCACGTGAAACAAGACACATTTTGGGTTGCAAACAGTTTGCCATGTACATACACTACCGGGAAAAAAGACAGGAATTACCGAGGTGTCCATGTGGGAGGGATGCCAAGGAATGGGAGGGAGGGAAGGGAAGGGATGTCAACAACCAAACTCCCCCAAGGCACACAGAGACGTAGGCAGGGACAAAAAGAGCCACTCACGGACGCACGCCAACCAAACTCACAGCCTTCTTGAACGAGTCACGCTTCAGTACCTTGGTGAAGAAGTCAGCCAGCTGTCGTGCTGTCTCAACCCACACAATGTTGATGCTACCGTCATGCAACAACGAACGCACATAGTGATACTCAACGTTGATGTGCTTTGTGCTTTTGTGATGCACACTGTCATTGTCGGTGATAGTCATGGCACTCTCATTGTCACAATGCAACGTGATGGATGCGACAGACTGACGCAACTCAGACATTAGACGACACAGCCACACACTCACACACATGCCTGAGCCAAGGGCCACGTACTCAACCTCAGTAGTACTACGTGCAATGCACCCCTGCTTGCCACTACGCTAGGACAAAGCCGTGTCACCGATCAGAAAGATCCAACCTGTGCAACTTTTACCGTTTGCACTGCCGGCCCAGTCACTTTCGGTGTAGCCCACCGCGACGACGGCTGGCGGTGGAACATGAGACCTCGCCGAGGGGTCGAGACGACGTAGTGCAGTACTCAGATCGCGGCATCAAAGTGGAGGTGACGCGGCTCCTGAGAAAACTGAGCCAGGAGGTTGACGGCGAACACGATGTCTGGGCGCGCCGTCGTCGCCAGGAGCATCAGTGATCCGATGACTCGCACATACGTGGTCACATTAACTGGCTCCCCCACAACGGGTGGGTCAGGACTCTTCAGCTTCAACTGGCCATCATGTGACATGGGTGAAGATGCATTGGGCATGAGGGGCAGGTCCTCGGCGAAGCGAGTGGATAGGGTCTGCACATAGGCAGCCTGGTGGACGTGCAGGACGCCTTGGGAGCGATCATGCTCGAGCTCCATGCCCAGGAAGACTCAGGCAGACCCGAGATCCTTCCTCTGGTAGGTGGTGTGGAGCAGGTCCTTGACACGCTGGACGACAGCCATGTCAGGCGACGCAATGAGGAGATCGTTGTCGTAGACCAGGACAACGGCGAGGGTCTCACCTCGCGGGCTAAAGAACAGTGCGGGGTCGGCGGTACTGCGCTGAAGGCCGCCGCGAAGGAGCGTGCTGTTGATCTACTGGTTCCAGCACCGAGGCGACTGCCTTAAGCCATAGAGGGCCTTCCGCACCCTCCAGACTCTCCCAGTGCCGTCGTCGAAGCCTCGAGGTTGGACCATGTAGAGCTCCTCACCCTCTAGTGAACCATGGAGGAAGGCGTTGCTCACGTCCATCTGATGCAGCTCCCACCCATGCTGGGCAGCCAGACTGAAGAGCGCTCGGCTCGTGCAAAATCGGCCAACTAGGGCAAAGATCTGGTCGTAATCGGCCCGAGGGACCTGAGCAAACCCCTTGGTTGTGAGGCGGGCCTTGTGCTTGTCGAAGGACTCGTTGGGCTTCCATTTGCGCCTAAAGACCCACTTGGCACCGATGGCCTTCCGACCTGGAAGGAGGTCGACGAGGTCATACACGTGGTGCTACCGGATAGCAGTGAGCTCGTCAGCGCAGGCAGCATCTCATTGTGCAGCCTCAGGAGTGGCTCTAGCCTCGCGCAGGGTGGCTGGGTCCTCCGGGCGTGCTATGGAGCGGACTGAGAGAGCGTGTGCGTCTCGAGCTCCAGGTGGGATGTGTGCGAGTGTAGCCATGACAGCATGCCAATGCTCGTGATGAAGCATGGCGTAGCCCAGTGCAAAGCCAGGGTGAAGGTCTGCAATGACAGTCAAAGTGGTGAGGCCGAGGGCCTTGGTGCCAGGGCCCCCACTCACGATCGTAGGAGTGGAAGAGACACGTGGAGCGACAGGGGGCCGAGACGCCACAGGGCAAGGTGCTACGGTTTTCACGCTAACCGACGGCCTGGGTCGGAGGCTGCCGCCTGGGCCACGCGTGTAGCGCGGTAGGGCAGGAGATGGCACCGAGTCTGACTGGCTAGCGGAGTCGGACGGGGCTGCTGGGCCGGAGGGACCAGTGGACGCGATTAGGACTGCTGGCCCGGAGGGGCCAGCGGACGCGACTGGGGCCGCTGGCCCGGTTGGACCAGTGGATGTGACTGGGGCGACTGGCCTGGAGGGACCACTGGACACAATTGGGACCGCCGGCCCAGAGAGGCCAGCAGGCGCGTCTGGGACTGCCAGCCCAGGGGAGATAGCGGGCGCGTCTCGAGCTGCCGGCTCGGAGGATATAGCGTGCACATCTAGGGCTGCTGGCTCGGAGGGGCCAGCTGGCGCGGCTGGGGCTGCTGGCTCCGAGGGGCCAGCGGGTGCGACAGGGACTAGTGGCTCGGATAAACTAAGTGATGTGCCAATCAGAAACGGCAGGTCAGAGGACGGACTCACCACTCCCCCACGCGACTGGAGGGACACTGACGAGCCAGAGCAAACAAGATCGCGCGGAAACAGCTCCTCAAAGAAGAGGTCATCGCGGGACTCGACTATGCAGTGTCGGGAGGGATCCCACAAGCACCAAGCCTTGGACTGACGAGACACCAAGAAAGGTGCAAGGACGCCTGCAAGGGGAGAGCTTGCCACCTTGCTGCGGGGTGGGCAGCCACACAATGGCCACGCAACCCCACACGCGAGCAGGGCGGAGGTCGGCTCGCTAACCGCACCAGTGTTGGTACGGCGTGGACTGGCGAGGAAGGGGTCCGTGAGGAATCCGGTTCCAGACCCATGTCATGTACGCCATGGCTTCAAAGTAGAAGCCAACGGAGAGGCTAGACTCAACCCGCATGGTGCGGACTACATCGGCCATGGTACGGTTGCACCTCTCGGAGACACCGTTCTGGGCGGACGTGTGGGGCGCGGACGTCTCGTGGTGGACACCGCGCGAGGTAAGAAACGTCGTGGTCTCGCCCATGTACTCACCACCGCGATCGGAGCGAAAGCGGCGAAGAGGTCGACCACACTCGTGCTCCGCAAGGACAAGCCAGTCCTGAATGGTTAGAGCGACATCGCTCTTCTGCTGAAGGCAGAAGACCTAGCAATAGCGACAATAGTCGTCAGTGAGGGTGAGGACATAACGACCATGCTCTCCAACAGACTCGGTAGGGAGAGGACCCATGACGTCGGAATGGACCAGGTCGAGAGGGGCGGACGCACGAGCGGAGGACAAAGGGTATGTGGACCGGTGCATCTTTCCCTGAGCGCAATCAACGCACTCCGTGGGGCACGACAAAGGAAAAGTCTCAGGGTCAAGGCCCTTGGCCTGCTGGGTGCGGAGCATGCTGTCGATGACAACAGAGTGGATGCGGCAAAGGCGGCGGTATAAGAGATGGGTGTGCTACGGAGAAAGCGTTCTGGTGACAAGCACATGGCCTGCAGTGGCCGACGGGGAGGGGACAGAAGGAGAGGAAGATAGACGAGGCACGTGCCACAGGTTGCCACTGGCAGTGGCATGGAGAACGACAAGACCGGACGGACGCGACACAGTGCCAACACCACGCGAGTGCACAACGTCCATGCTCATGCGGTCAAGGGAAGAAACAGATAGGAGGTTGAGCTCAAGACCGAGGACGAAAAGGACATCGGTTAGGAAGACATCACTGGCAGGACCACGGAAACAACCAACGCTACGGACAGGTAACACCTGGCCGGAGCCCGTCCGGACACCAGAGACATCGCCAACATGAACAAGCATACTGAAGGCCTCACGAGAGGCCGTCATGTGATGTGTGGCCCCAGAGTCGATGATCCAAATCTCGGCCGGGTCCTGGACCGGAATCGCCAGATCACTAACAGTCACATGGCAGCAAGCAAGGGACGCTGACGCGGTGGAAGGGGGTGCGAACAATCATCAAGTCATGCGACGTCGTCACGGAGGGGGACAGGGGAGACCACGGGAGACAGCGAGACAGACGAGGAGGCAGGACACGATCGCAACTCATTCTCAGTCATGCAGGGCGAGGAGGTCAAGCAGGAGGTAACGCAACTCGCACTTCTCTTGGGGGGAGGGTGAGGCAGGCCGAGCTGGGACGCAATAAACTGCTCCAACTAGCGCTCATGCGTGGACGGCCCGGGGGTGTAGACAGAGTGCAGGGTGATGACGCCGGAGTCCAGATAGAAGGAAGACTGCACTGATGAAGGGAACGGCAGCGCCGACGGCTGCGGATGATTCTGCTGAGGAGCCGGCGTCTGCGGGGCCGGTATCGCAGAAGGAGGAGCTGAGCTGCTGGACGGGGTCGAGGCGTCAGAGGCGGCGACAGCGACGGCGGCGGAGGGGAGACGGCGCTCCCCCTGGCGACACATGGTGGCAATGACGCGAGCCTCGTCCGTCGGGAGCGGGCATATGTACAACCCGTGCCCTGGCTGGCCACAGTTGTGGCAGACAGAGCCACTGCCACTGGACCCAGTTGACTGTTGCGGCTGCTGTTGTTGCTGACCCTTATCCTTCTTGCCCCGAGGCTTCTTCTTTCCCGGCGATGAGGAGCTGGTGGAAGTCGCTACTGCGGGGGAGGCGATAGCCACGGAGGCGATAGAAGGTGAGGCAAGGGCCTCTATGCGCTGGAGGCGGGGCTCGAGATGAGCTTCCTTAATCCTGAGGAAGAGCTCGTATGCCCAGGGCATGAGGGTGCCCTGGGCCGCCATGGTGGAGAGGACCTCCTGGGAGTAGTGCACAAAGACGTCCGCAAATGTCTCGGTGGCACCGCGCTTGATGGTGAGGATCGTGGCGAGAGGGGATGGAGCAGAGGTGCCGAGACGACGGAGGATGTCCTCATCTCGCTGCCAGTAGGCGGTGACCGTCTCTGTCTCCCCCATGTACAGGGAGTTGAACTCCTACAGCAAATGGCTGGTCTCAGCCTCGCTAGATAGACGATGGGGACGGGTTAGAACATGCCATGCAGCAGCAGGGTCTGGTATCTCGCCAGAGGTGAAGTCGCCGAGGAAGGGCTCTAGGGCTAGGCGGGACGCCGGAGGAGCGACGGGGACGAGAGCGTGTGCGGCTCGACCAGCGTCCTACAGCTGGTCGACCTAGGTGGAGTCGTACGGAAGGGTGTAGAATGCCCACAAGCCCTCACCTTGCGCCCAGATGCGGAAGCTGAGCTCCCAGCTCTGGAACTGCTCGTTGGCCTGGAGCGGCGGGGGTGGCGTCTCAAAGTCCTTGGGCCTGCGGCCAGCGCGCAGAGTGGGGCCAAGGACTGAAGATACAGTTTGCCGGTGGCGCTGAGTCTACAGCTGCGCAAGGTAATTTGTAGCACCAGACACAACGGGGCTTGCGTGCCTAGGAGGGATGAAAGGCGGCGGGTCACTGGTGTGAGTCTGAGAGGCCGTCGGCTACAGGTTTGCAAGCTGCTGTGTTAGAGCGGCAAGCTGTTGTTGGATGGCAGCTAGGGGGTCGAAGGCGTCGGCGGCGGAGCCTGTGGACTGTTGCTACTGATGTTGCTACTACTACTGCTACTACTACTGCTACTACTGCTGCAGCTGGTACAAAAAAAGGGGGGGTACCCCCCCTAGGGATCCCCCCAACGGAGGAGGATCCCTCCTTAGTGGGGCTGTTGGTCATGGTGTTGGTGCCCCTTTCTCTGTTTTTCTTTTCTTGATTTTTTTTGCTGCTGATGTCAACAGTAACGTCAGCCTAGGACGGCTGACGTCAGCAGCTGCTGCTTGTGTTATCTGCTACTGCTGCTGCTATGGAGTTTCTTCCCCCCCTATCCTTTTTTGTGTGTGTTGATGACGTCAGTAGTGACGTCAGCAATGACGTCAGCGGAAGGCTACTGACGTCAGCAGCGGTCGTTGTTGGAGCCGCTGCTGAGCGGCTGCAGGCACTGCTACTGATGCTCCTACTGCCCCTGCCGCTGTTGCTGCTGCTGATGTGCTGTTGCAGCAGACGCTGCTGCTACTGCTGTTGCTTCTGCTGCGGTTTTTGGTGTAGCTGCGGTGGCTGCAGCTACTATAGATGCTGTTGCTACTGCTGCTGCGGCTGTTGCTGCTGCTATTGCTGCTGCTGCTCCTGCTGCTGCTGCTCCTGCTCCTGCTAAGCTGCTGCTGCTAGTGCGACTGCTGCAGCTGCTGCAGTGGCTGTGGTAGTGGCAGTAGCTACGGCAATGCTGTTGGCGGGATGGGGAATTTTTTCTCCTTCGTTTTGTTTTTCTTTCTCTCGTCACAGCAAGCTCACTGCTTGCTACGAGCAGCGAGCCGCGAGTAGCGACCTCTCTGCTCGCTAGTGCCTGCTTGTTGCTCGCTACGAGCAACGAGCTTGCTATCAGCAGCTCGCTGCTCGCTGCGAGCAGCGAGCTACGGGCAGTTGCAGTTGCTGCTACTGCTACTACTACTCGCCGCTGTTGCTGCTGCTATTACTGTTGCTCGCTGCTGCTGCTGCTCGTTGCTGCTACTATTGCTGCTACTGCTGCTTCTGCTTGTTATTGTTGTTGCTAGCTGCTGCCGCTGCTACTTCTGCTCGCTGTTGCTATTGCTGGCTGCTGTCGCTGCTGCTACGGTCTGCTGTTGCTACAGGCTGCTGCTGTAACGAGCTATTGCGAGTTGCTACTGCTGCCGGCTGCTATTGCGCACCGCTGCTACTGGCTGCTGTTGCTACTGCTTGCTACTCCTACAAGCTGCTGCTGCTGCTGCGGGCTGCTGCTGCCAACCACTCCACCGAGAGGACGTCGCCACGTGCATCGTCGCTAGCAAGCGCCTGGCGTGGCATGCCACTCACCTCCTCGCGTCTAGCATGGGGATCAGTGCTGCTGGAAACAATCCGATAGCATTTCCCCTGGCCCAGTGGCCGTGGGAAAAATTCTGACGTCGCCGCCAGGCGCGTTAATGTTGTCGGAAAAAATCCGACAGCATTTCCCCTGCACTCGCACGTATGGGGGGTCCGCCGGCGTAGTCATGGACCTCTACGCCAGTCGTCTGCTACTGCTACTACACTCTGGCTGTGATACCAAAATCGAAACTAGACTAGGGCGCATGTTGGGGCAGTGGCGGTGTTGATGCAGCGTGCAGGCTTCCACGCAAGTTGCTTAGTCTGCTACCCCTTCAGTCTGCTGAAGGGGTAGCAGATTTGTTACTCAGAAACGCGCGCGCCAGTGTTAGCGTCAGAGTGCAGCTGAAAACCGGAAGTAACTGATTAGGAGTGAAGAATGAGCAACAATGGAAGACCCCTCCAAGTTCTAGCTCCCCCCCACTAGTGTAGAACTTGTTGCTCAGCTAACCAGCCAATCAGAAAACGAAATAATTCCCTTTTACCCACCATTTGAGCGTTGGCCTGCCCAAATACCCACTATTTTTAATTATTGACCACTATACCCACAAAGTGTGAATAGTGACTAACCGTGAACGCCATGCCCACCATTTGAGAAAACATGCACAGAATACCAGTATTGTAGTCACATTTTCTCACCGGGTGGAGATAACGTTGATATTGTTTACAATTTACGAAATTCGCTTCTTTTTTATTTCTTTACGTTTTGAGGCGTCATTTTGTGTACATTAATGGGAACCTCCTTCACTTTATTCTGATATGGTCGACGATTGCTCATGATTTTGGTAGGGGGATTTTTCTGAAAGTTTGTCTGATGTCATGTTTATAATATGACGACTTTGCGTCGTTGCGTCTTTCCACAAACAAACGTGCTGGAATATGGTTGCGCGACCGATATTTCTGCCATCGAATGGACGTTGGCAGAATCGGTCGCACGACCAATGCAGAGCACAAGGGGGAGGGGGTGGGGGGGGAGGGAGGGGGGGAAGGGGTGGGCCGGCCCTCTCCCCCGACGAATGAGGAGGACAGGTCGGAGGCCAGTTCTTGCTACGGCGAGGGCTCGCCGACGGCGAGCAGCTCGCCGACGGCCACCAACTCGCCGACGGCCAGCAGCTCCCGTCGAGCAGCTCACTAGCCGTCGGAAAGCCAGCTGCTCGCCGACGGCCAGCAGCTCGCTGGCCGACGACATGTAGCTCGCTGGCCAACGGCCAGCGATTACGAAGAGACGAATCTGCAAGGTCGCAAGGGCGAGGGCTCGAGGCCATCGGCCTCGAGCCCTCGCCCTCGCATCCCCCCCTCTTCATCGATTGTGAGCAGGGAAAAGGGGAGAACGAGAGATAATACGTATAGGAGAGATGCGGGTGGGAGAGAAAAAGCAGCAAGGAGTGGGTGGCAGCGACTGGGGGTCCGATTAAAAATATTCATGATGTGTACGGGATGGACCTGCCGCGCACAAAAGTGGGTATCGGAGTCATATGGTTAAAATTGTGTAACGTGCACAAGTTTTTTCAACTTTTTTGAAAAGAGCAAACAGTGGGGAAAGTGTAAATACCCGGACAAAAAGTGGGGAATCCGGTCTGCGATTCCCAAAACGTGGGTAACTTGCGCAGAACGTTTTCAAATGGTGGGTAAAAAGGAATCCCCCCCATCAGGAAATAGTCCTAGACCTATTTCCTGGCAGGCGGTGTTTTCTCGGTGAGCCCTGCTAGACACCCAACAGCCCAAAACCCGGACGTTGTCCGTTTTGCCTGAAAACTAGACCATACCATAATATCGACGCTGCGAACGCAGTCGTTGAGAAGCTTCACCACAGCTTCCTAGCAATGCTGCTGCTGACGTGGCGGCACAGACCGGTCAGCTTAACGCACTAGCATGCAAGCGGGTGCGAGAACAGCAAGGGTCAGGCTAGGAGAGACAAGACAAGTCTCAGAAGCTGCATTTCAGTGAATGTGCAGAGAGGGATGACAAATGACAGGTCCACAGCATAAATAGCCGCCGCGGCTCACAGCGGGTGGCGCACGCGGCGGTACCTGTCGGTCCTGAACCGGCCCAAAACCACTGTTTTGGCCACATCTCTGCGCACAGGCGTCCAAATGGAGCGCCGTCTGATCCTACGGATGCAAGACAAAAAGACGGACACAACGACTGGTCACACGCCTATGTCCGGCAGCAGCCGGAGAGTGTAAGAAAACAAACATGCAAATCAGCCTGGCAGGGCCGTCCACCGAGAAAATCCTGAAGGTCTCCAAACGCAGTCCGTAGGTCGTGGCAACCCTCTGGTACACCAGGTAGGCTACCAGGCTGCCTCCAGCGGGTGGAGCACCACCTCAGGGGACTCCGTCTCCAGCTGGGTCCGCCTCAGGGATCTGCACGAGCATGGACACGGCCGAGTGGTCACAACCAACTGTACAACTGTGTATGACTGACAGCATCACAACAGTCGTGCGGTCAGAATCAGCTAGAAAAATTGCAGCAAAGAGTTATGGCTGCCCGAACCTAGGCAGTGCCTACGATGGTCCATGATGCCAAATAGTGTCACGTAGCAAGAGACATGGACCCTAGGCAGAGCATGATGCTGCAGACACAATTGCACAGTCAGAACCAACACTGGAATCTGCAGTGGCAGTGACCGCCGGCGGCCCGACCGCCGAGGAGGCCTGCCGTGAGCTGAGCACGTCGCCGGAGGGAGGAGGCTCAAGCGAACTGCGAGTAGACCTCAGCGTGTGTCGGCTCCACCGGACGACACTCCAACAGCGTCGAGTCTCGCCGTCAGTCATCTGCACGCCGATGTACACAAGTCGGGAGGACACAACAGAGCACAATGAGAGATGTGAAAAAAAACCAACATGAGGGAGGGAGCGAGGGAGCGAGGGAGCGAGGAGACGTGGCACATGAATGGCACTCGTCCACTCTGCACGTCAACCAGAACCCAATTCGAGGACACTCCATGGTGTTCACTCGCTTGCAAAAGATATGTTAGCATAAAGGTTGTGTCGATACATTTGCGACCAGAAACCAACCACCTTTCTTCAAACCACACCCCCCCCCCCCCCCCCCCCACCCCCCTTTTGCCCACACCAGCCTGGATCTATGTTGATTGTGCACATCGACACGCCGTCAAGCATCGCCTGTGCTATCAGCATGCACTTGATGCAATGTATTACATGCCAGCATAGGATTGACACTTCCAGGGAATGGACTGGTATGACATTCCGTAGCGTAGACTTCTCGTACTAAATAGTTAGGTAGAGGATAGTATCAACCATCGGCCACAAGAATATGGATCATTTCTTACTGTAAGGGGTTAACTACTTTGATCCAATTGTGTGAATGTCTTACAACAGAGGACCTGAAGGGAATGATTGAGAAGGCACTCAGGCCTTGGATTCCAACACCACGAAATGAAGCGCGTGGGTCTTGTGCAGAGCTTCTGCGATTTTGTTTGATTTCTGCATGCACTAAGCCTTGCCATGCACAGTTGGGTAGGTTCCAAAGGATGTGTGCGCACATGACCCCATGCACGCTTTTTCACGCTTGCTCGCTCACACACATCCGTGCATGCACGTGTGAGAACGTCACGCCGCGAGCGTGGCCTTGCCCTCAGTCTTCGTCGGAGTCAGCAAAGGTGGTCTTTTTCGGTTTGGATGAGTCGGGAGCGATTTCCCGGAAGTGGGCACCATAGAGCTTCGACTCCTGCGGTGTGCAACATCATAAACATGAAGCGGTGGTTTGCGTGGGGATTTGTGAACTAGGAGGCAAGTCATGACAAATCAAGGAAGGAGCGCCTGCAATTCATCATAAGAGGAAACAGATGGAGGAGGGAAGAGAGAGAGAGAGAGAGAGAGAGAGAGAGAGAGAGAGAGAGAGAGAGAGAGAGAGAGAGAGAGAGAGAGA
>SZWC01011968.1:39947-63990 GCA_023375785.1 Penium margaritaceum
CCGACGACGACAACGAAAATGATGGCGACAACAACGACGACGGCGGCAACGACGGCGACGACGACGACGACGACGACGAGGACGACGACGACGACGTCGGCAGCGGCGGCGGCAGCAGCAGCGGCGGCGACGACGATGGCGACGGCGGCAGCGGCGGCGGCGGCGACAACGACGGCAACGGCGACGACGACGACAACAACGACGACCACGACCACGACGACCAGGATGACGACAACGACGCCAATGATGCTGCCGACGACGACGAGGACAACAACAACGAAAACGACGACGACAACGACGCCGCCGCTGCTGCCGCCGCCACTGCCGCCGCCGTTGCCGCTGCCACCGCAGCCGCCGCTGCCGCCGCCGCCGCCGCCGCTGCCGCCGCCGCCGCCGCCGCCGACGACGACGACGACGACGACAGCTACAACGACGGTGGTTACGGAGGTGAAGTCAGCGGAGGCGATAGCGACTGCAACGTCTTCAACGACGATGATGGCGGTGGCAATGACGATGACAATGACGATGAAGATGACGACAATGACCACACGACCTTAATCCATGTCCTTCTACTTCCCGGCTCACCTGCAATGCTAGCTCTCGAGTCGGCGCAAGCACCAACACAGACGGTGCGGGCGGACCCTTCCCTGCCTTCCCGCCCTTCTGCTGCTGTTGTTGTTGCAGCAACAGAGCGTGCTGCAAAGCAGGAATGCCAAACGCGAGAGTCTTCCCTGACCCCGTCGCTGCAATGCCGATCAAATCTCTGCCCCCTCCCTCGTTCTCCTCCCTCTTGCCACTCCCCTTGCCTCCTCCCCCGCCGGACTGCTGCTGTTCACAGAGCTTGGGCACGAGCACCGGCCAGCACCACTGTTGGATCGGCGACGGCCGCGGGAACTGAGCACACGCGGCCAACAGCCGCGAGTCGAGCGCACCCTCTGCTTCGGAGAAGCTTCCGAGGGCTCTTGGCCACGTCTGGGTGACGCCATCGCCCGACACTTTCACCTCGGGAGCGTCCCCCCAGTCCTTTACCTCCGCTCCGACCTTGCTGTTGCCGTCCTTGACTTCCTCAGCGTCCGCCCCAAAGCCAGAATTCCTGTCGCCCTTGCTCTTGCCCTTGCTGCTGCCAGTGCCGCCACCTTGCTCGCTGCCATTGCTGCTGCCGTTGCTGATGCTGGTGACCCTGGCCTTGTCCTGTGCAGCGCCGTTTGCAGCGCCATCGGAGTCGACATTCTTTTCCTTTTTGTTCTTCTTCTTTTTCTTCTTCACCTTCTGCGCCTCAGTGCCTGCGCTCCCGTTGGCCTGATCGTTTGCTGTCTCCGCATCACAAGGGGGCTCGATGCCTCCTCCTCCTATCTTTCGCTTCTTCCCTTTCTTCCCGTTGGCCTCTGAGACGTCCGCTTCTCCTGCTCCCTGGACGTGTCCGTTTGCCTCATCCGCAACCTCGCTCTGCTGTCCCTTCTTCTCCTCCTTCATCTTCCTCTCCTTCTTCTTTTCCTTGTTCCTTTTCTGGGTAGGGTCCACGGCGGTCAGTGCCCCGCCCTCTCCTGCCAGGATCGCGTCCTCATTTATCTTCTTTCCCATGCTGGGAAAAAGCTGAACCTCCCTACAACGATGGCGACAACCTGCTGCTGCCGCTGCTGCTGCTGCTGCTACGGCGGCGGCGGTGGCGGTGGCTACTGCTGTTACTGCTGCTGCTGCTGCTGCTGCTGCTGCTGCTGCTGCTGCTGCTGCTGCTGCTGCTGCTGCTGCTGCTGCTGCTGCTGCTGCTGCTGCTGCTGCTGCTGCTGCTGCTGCTGAGAAGTATTCAACTTTAGGTTGGGACCGGCTGGCTGGGGTTTGTGGAGCTCTGCATACAAGCCCGAGGAGAAAACGCGCGGAAACCACAGACTGCGACTTGAACCACCGGAAATATGTGAGATGATCAGCCTGTTGCCACTGGCTGCAGAGGATGTGGGAGCTCCGCCGCAAGGGAGAACGGAGCGCCGCCGCAAGTTGTGTGCAGCCAGAGGACGGCTGGAAAGGAACGCGCATAAGACCACGCAGTGCAACTTGAACCTCCGTGGGAGACGAGAACGGCTGCTCGCAGCGCGCGAGGGGATGATGTGGCAAGCTGCGAGAAAATGGCCAGATGCTGTGGCCGAGCCGGAGCTTCTCCAGGAATTTCTTTGGGTGTACTTTTGCCCAGACCCAACAGGTTCCGTGCCTAGGCTAATCTCACCTAACATCCTTGATGGACGATCATGGAGGAACTTCGAAGGAATAAAAATAAGATTTATTATAGATTAAATAATTCCTGGAAATAGATATTTGGGCAAATATATCTGAGCTGCGCTGTTTACGACCTGCCAGGACGCAAAGTGACGAGTTCGAATCACGACGAAGAAGGTGCCTGTTTCGCTGACTTGATCTTAGAAAATTTCGACTTCGGATATTATTGTCTGGTTTATGCCTTGTATCGAGCCGTCTACCTATGAGTACCCGTTACCGTTGATATGTATTATTGCATGTACCAATCTGACGGACAAATTTCTGGCGATGCTATTCAATTACGACCTTGGTGGTTTTGCTACAGGCTCGCCGTTATTTCGCGTCGACTTAGCTCCAATTCACAGGCATCCACGAAAAGTACCCATAAAAACCTCGACCGCAAGAAGCATCGCATGCCAATGAGGGCGGCCGCTCTCATTGGCCTGCGATGCGTGTGCTCTTTTGTGATTCGTCATTGGAATTCTGCGATGGTTCTTTTTGGACACATCTTACCGGTGGTGACTTGTGTCAGAAATCGATGGAAGAATTATTCTTTCATTCGTCAGTGCCTATAAACATTGCTGAATGCGTGAATTTGACGGCTGTCAACATGACTGTTTTCCCCCTCACACGAGCATCCGATGGGAGGGCGCTCGCAAGATAGGCCCCTCCGATCAATAAGGAAATGCCAAGGCATCATCCAGGTACCACTTTCGACGTCAGACAATCCGCGTCTAGAGGGGGGTCGAACTAGGCACCTCTCTCAGATTTTTCTTATATATTTTTCCCTCCCCCGGTCCCCTTCGAATGGTAGAGAGGGATCTTTGGGGTTTCTACTACACCAATAGTTTCCTCGACGTTGTGGAAGCACGACACCACAGGATATATTTATAACAAATTTAAACTACTCCAATATTTTATTTCACAAATGCTTCTCCCAAAGTGAATGCACCTTGCAACACCAGCACCCACACGTTCCACCTTGTGTCCCAAGGCCTTCCTTGTGGGAAGCGCTCACACCCAATCTGTCCAAATGCGGAAGTCTATCTTGCACGGGAATTCTAGTGAAAGGAGTTGATGAATGGGAAACATTACACGAATTTTGTGCAACTGATCGTGAGAACAAAGATTATACTTAGATTAACATTGACAATATGTTCACTTTTGTCATGGGGAGTGCTACATGTATAATTAGTTGAATGTGTTCTCCATTTGTTTTTTACATGTTATCTGTCTAAGGGGGAGTCCTCATAGATCATTCGACAGTCCAATATATCCCCTGAAAGCAACTCCAAGGTGGGAGGTTTGCCCAATTATTCATGAGCACAGAAAGAAATTAAGATGATTAGGTTATGGCCATAGGAAGAGTTTGATGGAGTGGACAAGGATATATATGCATTATCTGCATCACTGCAGATTCTCTGTAGTCCTCCACAAATGCCCATACAAGAGTTAAGTAGCCGACACCCTGACATAACTGGAAGTGGAAAGAGTGCCTGAACCTATCATTCAGAAGTATTCACCGCTCCATTTCATAGTTGTGCCAAAGAACTGGTACATATGAACAAAGATGTATACAATACATAACAGTCGCCAAGAACAATCTCATTGAAAAGAGGCTTTGCACATTCCCCCCCCCCCCCCCCCCCCCCCTGGGCTATATTTCTGTGGCATCTGGAAGGAACTATTCAATCGTTAGAGATTTGAGCTTGGAATGAGATCAGAGCCACCCAGCAAATGACATGGGCATGAGGTAATTATGACCATCTGGTTTTGCGTCAGGAAGAGCATGAGCTGAGCTCAAAACTCATGACCACAACAGCTGTCCTCTGCCTCACTAGTTTCCCCAGGATCTAATCCCCACAAATTGAACGGTTTTCGAGTATTCTTAGGTGAACTCTTGAAGGAACAAACATGAGCTTTGCGCAAAATCTGCCTTTAGCCTGGCAGCCTCTGGAGTCCATACACAAAGGATTTTAACCGGCAGTGAGGCACATGGCCATTGAACTTCGGAGGCAAGGTGAAGCCACAGCCATGGCACACTAAGGGTCGAGCTTTCCAGCATTGCAACAGTCTCTTCAGGGCTTCTGGCTGGCGGGGTTGACACGGATTTGCCTTCCGTCTAGTTCCTGCATTGTTCAGGAGACAAGCAAGGATTTAGGGTATGAAATTCTGTGCAGCAGGAGTGCAGTAGTTGCAACATGGCAGTGGCAAGAGGATGCCATTTGCTGGCAGCTTTGAAAGTGCACACTTCAAAACAAAATGAATGTTGACTAGTTACCCAGCGTAGAGAGCACTCAACGGCAACAGATTTGTGCAAGAAAACAAGAATACTCCAGCAGCATCAGCAGGAGGGGCCCCAAACCATGTGATCACCTGTCCAATCTCCACCAAACCACAACTCACCTAGTTGAATCCACTGTCTGCCTACCAACCACAAATGACTGCCCCCGCACTTACCACAGAGTTTATATGACTCGGAAGAAGGAAAGAAAACCCGGCAGAGACAAGTAAAAAGCAGACAAATGGGGATGAATCGACCAACTAAAACAAGCTACGTACCGCTCCATCAAGCTGCTCCACTGCCGATGAAACTTCTTCCGCACTGGAGAGCGTCACGAAGCCAAATCCTCTCGATCTGCCCGTCTCGCGGTCAGTGACGACGCGTGCGTCCACGACGTTTCCATAATCAGCAAAGAGACTCTCCAGCTCGGCATCGTCCACGCCCCACGACAGGTTGCCCACAAACACCTTGTTGGGGCTCTCCGGCGACCTGCCAGGGCGTCCACCGCCCATGGGCCTTTGCTGGTTGGGAGTGCGCGTCTTGCGAGGCCCGCTGGTGGGGAAGCTGACGCGAAGAGTCCGACCCTCAAGCTCCTGAGGAAGAATCAGTGAGAGAAGGAGACAGTCGTGTCTGGATACGAACACACCAATTTGAGAAAAAGCAACTTCTGTGGAAAGGTTCCAAAAAGGGTTTAAACACAAAGTATAACTTCACGTCAGCCACTCTTGCTACAATTGGCTAGAGGAAGGTGTTAAAAANGGGCTCTCCGGCGACCTGCCAGGGCGTCCACCGCCCATGGGCCTTTGCTGGTTGGGAGTGCGCGTCTTGCGAGGCCCGCTGGTGGGGAAGCTGACGCGAAGAGTCCGACCCTCAAGCTCCTGAGGAAGAGTCAATTAGAGAAGGAGACAGTCGACTCTGGATACGAACACAGCAATCTGAGAAAAAGCAGCTTCTGTGGAAAGGTTCCAAAAAGGGTTTCAACAAGTACAATTTCACGTCAGCCACTCCTGCTACAATTGGCTTGAGGAAAGTGTTTAAAAACGGCAACAAGGGTACGTCAACTCACCGAGTTGTTAAACCTGTCAACAGCAGCCTGCGCGTCCTCAGGCGACGTCATTGTGACGAAGCCAAAGCCTCTGCTCCTTCCGGTTTCGCGATCGTACACAACCTGAAAGAGTCCATTTGAGAGCAGAAGTACAAACAGGCAGCTTAGTGGGAGTTCAGCGTAGAAAACATTGTTCGTCGCGATGAAGCACCGACGAAGGCATCGGCGGCTACTTGAACCAGTGTTCGGCAGCAGTGGATGTTCTCGTCGGACCGGACGGAGGTTGACATTTGCATCATGTACCACCAGGACTAAGAAATTTTCAAGACCTTCCGGCACTTCAGAGATGTTCAGTGGGGCGAATGACAATTTTCAAAGGCAAGTCCAAAGTCAACGATGAGGCGGAGAATGGTGCACAAAACGGTGAACCAATACGCGACGGTCGGAAACAGGCGACAGCATTCACGTTTTCCCGGCAATGGACTTAAGGTCAATGTGATATCACTATGCTCACGAAGCCTCAGGCTCAAACTACATTGCAGTCCACATGTTATCCTTCCAACACCGTTGAGTATATCGTGATGTCTGCGACCCAACAGTACGACGGATGGATCCAGGCAGATGGGTAGCGGGACACAGTTAAGTACGGCATCCCATGCTCGCCTGTAAGGCAATAACAGTATATCAAGGCCAAAAGCATGGCCCACGCACCTCAACCATGTCGACGACTCCGGCTTCCTGGAACATCTCGGCGAGGGCTGTGCTGTCAGCGCTCCACGGCAGGTTCCCGACATAGAGCTTTGTGCCCTCGGCCTCTGCAGGGACAGCATCGAGGTTGTCGTAGGCGACTGCATTGACAACGACGGAGCGAGAGGCAGCAGCTGCACGGCTGCTAACGGTCTGGGTCGCGTTCAAGCCCTGGCAGAGGCGGAAGGAGGACGTGGCAGGCTGAAGCAGCGTCACACGTGCGGTGACAACCTCCCTCTCTGCTGGCCTAGACAGCGCGCTGATGGTGGCCGCAGCCTGGTGTTGTGTCAAGCAGGCCATTGCTCTTTGTTGGAATGGGAAGCTGACGTGAGGGAGAACTGGAGAAGCTGCGGCTGGATCGGACGGAGTTGCCGGAATGAAGTTTCGTGGGCAGCGTACTTCACATTAGTGGGTAACTGCTAGGTGATAAGTCACCTTCAAGAAGGATGCGGGTGTGTGCAATTTTCTATTTTTTGGGGGGTGGCAGACCAGGATGCAGCGAGAGGCAACGCCAACCGGCCCGTCCCCCTGCCACATCCCACCGGGTCTTTCACGTAGCGCTGCGACCGCCAATTCAGCAACAAGAAAAAAGGGTGGAAGCATCGTGGGGAATTAAATATTCAAAATATCATGTAAATTGCGGGAAAACAACAGACAGGATGAGCGTTGAGTAACTAAACCATGAAACAAGGATCGGACAATTTGTGGCAGAGGAAAGAGACAATTCTAAATATCTACTGCGCTGGAGAGGACGGCTTGCCAGCGCCCACGTCATACAGCAGGCTCTGAAAGCACGGAAAGCTGCCGTGGCATTTAGGCGAAAAGTGTTTTTTCCTCCATGGCATTATCCAGACAAAGAAATCCAGGAATTGGAAGATAATAAAAAACAAGATTCTGTCATTTCCACATAAACCGATATCAAGATAGGTTTGAAGACAAAATATCTGTACAATCAGCATCTAAATACTTCTGAAAACATTGCAATACACAGTCAAACTTTTCGACTCTGGGACAGCCATCGTCCACAAGCTGCTCCCGGTGGAACGGGTGGAAACCGCACGTAGGGAGAAGTAAGGCTGGAGATGCGACCACCGGATCAGCTTTTTTCGTCGGCTTCTCATTATCAAACAGGGCAAAACCCAGCTAAACGAGACGGCTGAATGGATGCACCCAGATCAGCCTTCAATGTCTGAACTTGGTTGTGGTACGATTTCAAAATAATTAAGTTTTATTTTACATTAAAAGTTGAACTATAAATTATCTGTTCATTTCTACGTGAATATTCCTCCTATTCATCTCGCTCTCACCCACACCCTTAGCTATTTTGTGTCAAAACATTCCTCATTATAATTAAATTAGACAAAAAAACTCATAATTTTTCCTAAATATAATCATAAACATTCAATTTTTCAATTTTTCATGCATTTTGTGAATTGAAAAGCCAAGTACATCGCCATTGAGCCATTCGAAACTCACCTAGAATCCAAGAATGGGAACGATACCTTTGAAATCTTTCCAATGCATGCGCATGATCTAAGTTGTGCACGTGGCTCTCAAGCCATAACATGGCTTACTAGTGCTCAAATCCCTTAAAATGGGGCATAAGTAAACATGGTTTCTAGGTCAAGTGTGGCCAAATACCTCGTCATCATATGACCCTCCTTGCCCTAAAATCATCTTCAATGGGCTCATTTGATGGTTTCCACCAGGCTGATACATCATCTCTCCCTCTTCCTCATGGACGCATACAACATCTTCATTAACGACCTTGTTGCTCAACCTGTGGGTTTTAACATAAACAATAAAACTACTGCGCAGAAGATCAAAAGAAGGATGTTCTTGTTACTCTTGCTTCTGAATGCTTCTGAATTGTGACGCAATACACCCATGTTAGCCCATTTAGGGTATACCACTAAGACTTTTCCCCAATGGTTGCCTCATTTCCTGACCTACGTCGTGTTCGTGATCTCTTGGTGTTTTGCAGACAGCACTTGCGATCTTTGGCCGTGCATCAATGTGAATCATGCCACTTGCCCCTGTCATTTGACCAATTTGATCATCCAGAGCTCAAGTGATCAATGGAATGGTTTCTATGCCATGACATCCTTGAGCAAGTGATGGCACATGTGTTGTGGCTGTAAACAATCAACACAAAAATGCACATTTACTGCAACCACTTGCACATTGTTGCAAGAAACTAAAGTTAAAAGATTCTCTTTGTCTAGTCTTAATCATTCCCTACATTTCGCTCTCTAGCGGAAAAAAAGCCACATGGATGGGCTTTAAATGAGGGGATCACATGGATTATCTGTCGACCAGTATCGTTGTAAGCATGCACACGAGAACACCACTTTTACAACAATGAATAGGTGTTACAAATAGAATTGAGGAACATGGTGAAGGTGACACACACGCTCATCGATGTGCAATTCCATTGTTGCATCCTCTTTGAGTAAGCATTTTGTAGTTTTCGGGTAAGTGTTTTCTAAGGGCCATGACGTCGGACGTGTTCCAAGAACATTCAATATCCACTTTCGATAACTTCTCCAGTGGTTGAATCTGACCTCCAAGGATGGCGACAAAGCCCCATGCAATTTCCTCGCTTATGTGGCTTTGTTACGCGCGTGCTTCCTCTGTCACGCACATCACTCTCGGTGTTTCTACATCTTTCTTTGGTTCCTTCCCATCTCTGGCCATTTTGACAGATGTTTCATGGCTCTCGGGACTTCGGATTCTTAGATCAAGGATTTGCAAAGTTACGGTGTTGTTTCTGCACACCTATATTTATATTGGGATAAATCCCAATAAGAACAGTGGTGTACCACAGGTTTGTACAGAACAAGCATACATAGTAGGTGTACATAAAGGTTGTGCATTAGCAGCGTGCAAAACAACCATGTACAACAAGCATATGCTGGAAGAGTGTGCAACCACATGAGTGCGTAAAACAAGTGAGCACTAGTCAACATAGTAAAATTGCCCAAATCCTTTAGTTTCTTATAGCAGATTAGTCAACATAAGTTGGCTAATAATTTAGTAGTGGTAGCCACCACGACCAATATCCAATAATTGTCAAAAGAAGTTGGCAAGTCGAAAGTTGTTTGTAGCGGATATCAACAACATCCACGTATAGAAGCCATAGCTGAATCAACCTCTTCCTGATCTATTTTGTAGTCCCCATAAAATCATCCACAATGATGTTTGTCATGGACGTTGTATCAAAATCCATGGTCACATAATAGGCCATTAGGCATTGAGCCACAACAAGCAGTAAACCGTTTTGCACAGCACAAGAAACTGTATAATTTTCCCACACAATTACAACAATACCATCCATATTGACACCCTTTGCGGTTGCTTATGGAGCAACGTTGTTAGCTACATTGTCAGCCATGGGACACTTAGCCATAGTTAAAGAGCAACTGTTGCAGTAGAAGCGGTACCAACACATTAAAATACATGTATCACCTTTGTAATGACAACCACAATATCATTCTTGGCCGCATTAGTAGACGCGGCATTACCAACTATGCATATGTAACTCTTCCTATAGCAAAACAAGCATTACTATAATCATTGATTTCTACTTGAGTTGGAACAAGAGCAAAGAGTCAAGAGGAAATGGCTAGGCAAAATGCGTACGAACACAAAGGACTCCTTGTATGCTGAGTGATGAACAAAGATCAAGAGGTAGTCTGAAATCAACATGGCTAAATGGCGCCAAATGACACTCCAATTGTGAGGCGAAGGGTAATAGAGGTGAGGTGGTTAAAACAACAGGCATCTTAGAAAGTATTGTTGCTATACATGAACTTCAAGCTTTTGTTGTAGCATCAATGCCACTTGTCATTTTGGGGTAGCAAATATGACCACTAAGATTTGTACCAAGGATGCTACTATTGCAAGTGCTACTAGAATGACCACCATTGGTATGTTTTCTCTATCACATCAAAACACATTTTCACTAACCTGGGCATCACAAATTTGTCACCCAAACCTTGCTCATCTTCACCTCTCTAGCTACTTATGCATCATCATTTCTGTCAACTCAACAACTTCTTTTATTGTAGAGTTTGGTAATGTCAATGACCCACCACTCTTCATTGTCTGCACCTAAAGCACCTAATGAAAAGCATACTAGTCAGTTAAACTTTACTTTACCTTGATTACGCTCTTTCATTTCTCTTTATTTCCATGTCCCCTTTGCTTGATGCTCTTTTTTTGGTCTGTGTACCTTTTCTGCCAAGCCTTCATTATCTTAATACCATAACATGTCTCTTAGTTTGCTAGCGTGATGAAAACGTTTTAAACTATCTTTTGGCTGAATGTGTAACTTACCAGCATGCATGTTAACTACAAGGTGTGGGCTGAATTCCAAGAGGAGTTTAGCATGCATGTGAAGGGCAACATGAAGCCATCGCAACTTAGCATGGAACCAAGGAATGCACGTGTAAGGACGAGGGTTATTGCCTCTCTTTATTGCTAGTCTTGAGAACTGTCATTGTAGCCTCATTTTCCATCAGTGTTGTTGTTTCTGTTGCCGGCTCCTTCTCTTCCACCTTTTCCTCCCATGCTTCTCTTCTAGGATGTAGCACATCAAACCAAAAAATCCATTTTTTCAACCATTATTATCAGTGCATTCAACGCTTGTGCACTTCTGGCAACACCACCTCACAAAAAATAATTTTAATCATAGCAAGCCCTTTGTACACCAAGTTGCTTCTCATCGTGAAGGACCCAGATCAGCATCCGGACCCAAGGTGAGCATATTCAGAAGTGTTATCACATGTTGATCCCATCGTGGCTCCTCTCTTTATGCTTGTCATAGCTGAGTCCGCTTGGACTATCCAATCTCTCATTATGTGATTTCTTGATGTTTTCTCTGATGGACAAGCATGATGATACAATCTCCCTTTTTGTATGTAAAATCCTTCAATGGATATGTAGTTGAGACATCACTCACATTCTAGTTGAACCGGCTCTCAATGTGTACATATGAGACCATAAATGCCCATACAACGGCATGTCTCTGGAAATTCCACGACCTCCCCCATTTATTCTTGGTCTTTTGTAGCAATCCTCTCCAAAGTGATTACCCTCATTCATGAGCTGTCAAACGTCCTTTTTGGATTCTAGGAAGTTAAGGAGGTGCATCTTATTTCTAGCCTCCTTCCTTGTAAAATTTTCATTGAGTCCCTGCATGCATAAGGTGGCTCACGAACAATACTTCCATCACAAATTTAGACACTTGGAGTTTCCTGTCTTCAACGCCTATTTTCCTCGCCAACTCGCCCACCTTGGTTTTGCTTCCATTAGGCATATCATCTCTATTATGATAAACTATGTAAGCCCCATCTTGATGGTCTACCTTCATCTTCTGCTAGGATACTGTGGCGATTGCATGTCCACGGTATGCCTTGTGGTCCCCAAGCATATTAGCTCACGTAGCTTGGAGCTGGCCATTGTTGCACGATGTATTGACAACTATTTTGTTCTTCCATCTCCTCCCAGTGTTGTATACAAACTCGATGACTTTTGTTGTGCTTTTCAATTTCCGTCGGTCCCTTTGACAATAGTTGTAGCTCCCCCTCCCCCCTCCCTCCATTCTATCCTGTCATATCCTCCTTTCTCCAACCACACCTGCCATTTTCTTGCCTAAAATCTGGTCATCCCAACTCCCCTCTTGGAGTGCAGGGATGTGGCAACTGCAACGTTGATCTGTTGTCCTTGTGCAACTTCTGTCACTACATTAGTAGCTCCACTCATGCAGTCCCTTCTCCACTGGCCCTATTGTCAAGAAGGATGAAACTCTCCATTCTTGGCACAGTGTGGATCCATCCCCTTCTCGACTTTAACATCCCTTTTGTCATAGGTAATGGACAATCATGGCTGGTGCTGCAAGCGATGTCTCTTTCTCTTTCATAGTGTTTTTGGCTAACCACTTGTTGGCTATGTGTGCCGCCTTCGTAAATGTGAGGAGGTGTTAGAAAAAAAGGGTCATGTGGAATACAGATTTTCTCCCAAGCCTTCAATCACCACATGGTTCATTGGATGTGAACTCAATGTACTGGGCATAGTGGCGAGGCTCCTAGTAGAGCGAGCAACTTGTTCCCGCTATTCTTTGATGTCTCCACCTCCTCATCAATAGCAGATATCGTTAGAGCATTCTCTTCACCATTGACCAGCAAAAGAAGCCCCTTTGTAGTCGAGGAAGAGTTCAGCATGCCACCTCCATGAGGAAAATTCCCTTCCATGAAAAATGAAGGGGGAAGTCACAGCTGCACTCTTGCTTCGTAGCGGTTTCCATGGCTTGTAGCGAGAGTGCATGTAGATAGCGAGGGTCCTCCCAGTGCACGTTGGCCCATGACCCTTTGTCAGGGTCAATGTTTTTTAGTGTGACCATAGTGGATGCAGATGCAGAACCAATGACACTTGGACCTCAGTGGAATTGATGATAAGGTTTGAAACTGTTCGATGCTGTGCAAAGCATATAAAAATTTACTTTTGTATACACTTTGTGAAGTGTCTTATATTTTATATTCATAGACTACTTCCAAAGATTGCAATAGATTTAAACTCACATTTGTCACGATCACCTTTTTAGTGTGGCGATAGTGGATGTAGATACACACTTAAGAACACATGGACTTTAGTGAAACTGAAGGTATGGCATCCTTAAGGATGCATGTGCAAACCATCTGACATTGGTCTCATAGCCTGTGTACACCAATGTGGAAGAGTGTGGAGATGAAGGATCTAAAAAACGTGTAGGAAATGATTCGCAATCAGGTTCACTCCATTGAAATGAAAAAAATTGTGTCTTCACTATGATTCCATGATGGATAGTTCTAGATTGTTATGAGATCTTTCCAAAAAATCCAAGCAAGGCTCAAATATAGTAGTAAATTGCCTTCTATGTCTGCCAAAGAAACCCACTGCGTAGGCGCTTTGTCGGCGATCAATCCAAGAGCCCCTTCATGTCTTCGGAGTCCTCGGGACTTGAAATGGGACCACCAATGTTAGAATATCTTGTTGCACACAACGGATACCATGTTCCACATGTTTGCCACCCAAACACTTGGTAACCATAGAATTTTGAAATCCCAGCCTGATCAAGAAATTAGAAACACAATAGCGCATGGAAATTCCAAGGAATTCAAATCTGTCATCAGATAACATGTTTGAAGACTCCCTAGTGGAATCATTCCTCATGTCCATAGCAAGAGGCCATATCTCATACAACATGCACACAATCACCTTATGCATCGTCACCTTTGCCAGATCCATGCAAGTGATAGCATGATTTACACCCATCCCGGCTCTGGTCTGAATCACTCAACCTTTCCTACTCCTTGACCCACCGAATGCCTTGATTGTATTGAGGGGAGGATACATTGTTCACCTTTTCCCACCTATGATTCATGCACCAATGATCTCCTCAAAAAATTGGTTGCCCAAGTCATTGAGCCTTTTCCTTGTGAATTGGTAGGCTGTCTTGGAAAGTTTGGTTTTTTTCTCGCCAACAATATACCCTACTGCTCGTTAAATTCGATTTTTTGAAATTTACCAATTTGGTGATTGTTAAATTCGTTCAAAAATTTCTCGGGTATAATTAATTTGGTGATTCGTTTGAATTCGTCGAAACCTGATACCTGATCCTTAAATTCGGCGAACGAGACTGGTCATGTCCGCATGCCATGCCTCACTTCGAACTTCGAACATCGAACTTCACTCGCGCCCACCCTGGAGCGGTCAGGTGGTCCACGTCCGACTGACGCAAACCAATCTGGCCTTGGTTCGGGCCAAACCTGACTGACACGAATGATCCAACGGCTTGGATCATCCGTGCCAGTGTCCTGCAGGTGTTGTCGGGCGAATTCCGCCAAGCACATTGCATTTTTTGCGCGAAATCGCACCCACGAGACTCGAGGCGACATGTCCAGGTACCTCTTGATTACAATAAGGGCATACTACTTCACACAATAATATAATGTTTTTGTTCCGGTCCCAGTATAAAAAGTAAGTTATCAATTTTCAGTGTCTTGTGAAATTCGACGAAACAATTTTAAATATTTTGGTGCTTCGAATAAATTCGTCGAAAAAACAAATTCGTTCAAAACCTATGCTTCCATAGATATTTAATATCGAATTTAACGATCAGTAGGGTATCTTGTATGCTCTTGGTATTCACTCTTCAACAGATGAAAATTGATTATTTTTTCCTCAAAACCTGCGTTTCTTAGGCAGAGTTCGCATGTTAGCACAAGCTACACTTTTAGATATGATTGTGAGGCTGAATTAATGGTATACACCATGCACTTTGTGGAATCGTGTAGGGTGTGTATGGAGCCTTGGACTCCCTACACGTCCCAAAACTGCATTTTTTATGTGTGCTACAACCTTCCTCTTGCAGACAAGGCGTACACTCTCCTTAGTGATTCCAACTTCTCCTCTCCATTTTCTTTTGGGAAGACCTCCTACATGATGTGGGTGTGGAACCAAGTACCCCATGGTCCTCTCCCTTGTCATGTCACCCCCTTTGAGTGTTGGTATGGGTACCGAATGGACCTCTGCCTTTCCCGTATTTTTTATTCCATTGTATTTGTCTGGCATGGGTGACAGAATCAATACAATGGAAAAATTTCTCGTGGCTGTCTCTACCCGTTTCTTGGAGTTTCAATATCTTATAAGGCATGGCGCTTCTGCAATGCTTACTACAGTCACATCATTGAATCCCACGATGCTATGCTCCCTTATGACGTCTTTGTGATCTTGATTGGCTTTCACTTCTATCCTCTCTTTACAAGCTTCATTGATTTGTGAGAGGTGTCTTACGAAAAGTATCATCCAGTAATATTGTAAGTGTTTCAACTCCCCCAAACTCGTCTATTTTCTTCCCTTCAGACCCACTGCCCACGTCCCAGTCGTCGCCGTTTCAGTTTTGTGCTTCTTCGCTTCTTTCAGTTTTGTGATTCTTCCCTTCTCTCATTGCCGGCGACGTCATCCTCCCCATTTTCCATGTCTTCCCTGGCACTCAGTCTGTCCCCATCAGTCTCCTTGCCTGATTCACCTCCCGATCCATATCCTATGTCACCTTATAAGGTCATCATCTCACTTCTCACAGGTCATGAGCTTTGCATGCACAAGGGAGGCTGCGTTATCTTCTTTCACCGGTGGAAGAACTTCCACCATATCATCTTGTCATGTGGTCCAACACCCGTGTAATTCCTCCTATACAGACTTTAAGGTCCCTTCTCCTCCTTGTTTTGTACCGGTTTGAATATGCTCAGCCGTTCTATAGGGATTGTACAAATCAACATGCCACTTGTGTAAATTGGACAGTGACAACGACACTGATCACGGCTTGAGGCTTCCTTGAATGTGTAATATGACTGTGGATTTGGAATCCACAGGAAAAACCGTGCGAGATCGAGCAAAGAATGGGATCGATCCATCAAGAAGTGAGGAATTTACGTCCAACCGAGGGGAAAACAGGTGACGAGAATTCATCCCCAAGGACCAAGGCTCGACCCTCGGAAGACCCTACAAGGCCAAAGCGCACCTTGGGATCTGGATAGTCAATGAATCAAGGAACATTGAGGGCCAAGGGCGCTTTGGAATGGTGCCCCGGTGTGTTATTGCCATCAAGGACGTTTCGGGCGGCCGTCACCGCCGCTAGTGGTGCTGCCAATGGCAGATTGCCGTGGTTCATGGAAACGGCCATATCTTGGACGTTACGGAATGATGCGATTCTTGGTGCATTGGAAATCTGGGAAGATGAGCTACATGATGCTGAGGCAATAACGCTCATCCCTGGCCCGTACGGAGCCAGCCACAGCTCGACGACCTCGGGTCGCCTGAGATGTGTCATCTTGTACATATTCTTATATGTTAACACTTGGATAACAAGTACAATTTACTCTCATAGTGCCACACTTGTTTCCATGCTCCCCCAAGACATTCCTACGCTTCCGCAACCCCGGTTAGTACCTACACCATCCGGTTGAGGCTAGCACACCGCGTCCGGTTTACACTTGGTAGCAGAGCCACCCTTGGCTTAGGGGCACAATCATCTACGTGACAACCTCTCCTGTTCAGTGTAGACCAGAATGCATCTCCTCTCTTTGGCGGATTCGTGCCCAAGGCCAACCACACACTTCGGTGACAAGGTGGTAACTGGACGAACTGTTGAGGAAGAAGTTGTACCGGACGCAAAGATGACATCAACCGGCTCGTGCTCGTTGGCTGCAGCGTTTAGTATGCAAGGCGAAGTAACAGCAGCCGCAACATTGTAGAAGTTGCTCGCCAACATGCAGGCCAAGATGGACCTGTTAGAGAAGCAAAATGGGTACCTCAGTCAAGAGCTCGCGAAGCGTCCAATGAAAACACCAGTGGCAGTTGTCACCGCAAACATACCTGCGGTGGGCGTCCCGAGCCCGTCCAAACCGGAGCCGTTCAACCCATTGAAGAAGGATTCGCATGCTTGGATACTCGGACTGGAATTGTACTTCATCACCATCGGCGTGGATGCCTCGAGGTACGAGGCGGGCCGCGACTACGCCGTGACCCTGTTGAGAGGGGCATCATTAGATTGGTGGGCTGATGTGATGTTGTCCAATCCACTCGACAGTAGAGCAGCAATGGTCGCCGGCATTGCAGTTGCGACTGGAATCTCAACCCCATCGGCTCCAACCTGCAGCAGTGGCCACCCTATCCTGAAATGACCGATGTCGTGGGAGGAGTTCACGGAGTTATTCATCAAACACTTACCGTGGGTGATGTGAGGAACAACGCGTGTGCCAAGGTGCGTCGGCTTTGCCAAACTGGTGGCGTCGCCGTCTACACCCGCAGGTTTTGTGAGATCTTCGCCAACTGTGGCTTCGACTCCCACGAATTGTGTTTCCACTACAGCAACGGCCTCAAGAACAACGCCCACACTGTGACGGTGATGCACGACCTCAACGACGACCTGTCGACAATGATCGCAATAGCTAAACGATACGACTCGCGTATGCAACAGGCTCATGCCACCAGCCACAACTCTTTTGGCGGTGGTTACGGCAAGCGGGCCGAGAGCGATGACACACCCATGGAGATCGGAGTATTGCAGTAGCACAAGTGCTACAACGGTGGCAAGCCTGGCCACATTGCACATGCTTGTCGGAGTCCTAAGAAGGGCGACGGCAAGGGTAAGTGGCAAGGGAAGGGAAGCAAGCCAAGAAGGAAGCAGAGAAAGAAACAAAGGAGTCAGAAAACGAGGAGAGCCGGGAGTAGATGGCATTACTCCTGGCTCCTCTCAGCCAAAACTGCCAGTTGACCGCCCACCCAAACGCCTTGCAGAAATTAAAGGGGGTTTCTGAGGTCAAGGCATGGGGCGCAGGGTATGAGGAGGAGCAGTCCACAGTTCTCTTAGAGGCGTGAGTGAGAGACGTCAAGAGAAGGTGGGGTGTTTGCTAGATTGTGGCGCAAGCCACAGTTTTTTGCACATAAAGTGTGCTCAAAATTGGGGCCTTATGCTCACAAGCAAGAAGCGAACCGCTAACTAAGTGGACGGCACGATTGAAGTGGGGTACCTGGCCTGTCCCCTCTCCATTCACATGGGAAAGCGTCGCATAACGACCGTATACCGGGTGTACCCGATGAAGGATTATGATGCGATCCTCGGTTGTGACTCCCTCCACAAGTACAATCCCGTTGTCCATTGGGAGGCGCGCACCGTCTCAGTCAAGCTAGAAGACAGAAAGTATTCCCTTCCTACATGGTCTGAGAAAGAGGCCGCAGAGGAGGATACTTGCAAGGAGGAAGCGTCTCAGCAGTCCGCGCCTCGCAAGGAGGAATTGACGCGCCGTTGACGCTGAACTTGGTGCAACTCAAGCGCGTGATTCAAAAGAAGCAGTATATGTTTTTGGCATTTGTGCGAGACTTTGAGGATGATTTCGACAAACCGGAGGACGTGGCCCCTGCTGTGGTACATGGGGTGACTCGTGAGCAGCCGAGGGTCCAAGACAAGTTTGTCCCGGTTCCCGAGGGGCTACGGAAGGTGTGTACGGAGTTTGAGGACGTGTTCCCCGACACCCTCCCGGCAAATCTGTCACCGAAGCGGGACGTGGACCATTGCATTGACCTCAAACCTGGAGCGTGCTTGCTTGTTCGTACAACGTACCGCATGAGCGATGCGTAGCTGCAGGAGCTCAAGAAGCAGCTGACCGAGATGATGGAGCATGGCTTTGTCCGTCCATCCTCGTCTCCTTACGTTGCACCTGTCTTGTTTGTGCAGAAACAAATAGGGGAGATGCGCATGTGCGTGGACTAATGGACATTGAACGAGTTGACCATAAAGAACCAGTACCTGTTACCACGAGCTGAGGAGCTCTTTAAACAGCTCTGTGTGGCTCGCTTCTTCACAAAGATTGACCTCCGATCCGGCTACCACCAGATCCGCATTGCAGCATATGATGTGGAAAAGGCGGCCTTCATCACCCGCTATGGTCACTATGAGTTCCTCGTGATGCACTTCGAGCTGACCAATGCACCGGCCACCTTCATGGCGGTGATGAAAAACATCTTCAGGCCATACTTGGATGACTTTGTGGTGGTGTACCTCGATGATCTCTTGGTGTATAGCAGGATGGCGGAGAAGCATGAGGAGCATGTGAAGAAGGTCCTCGAAATTTTGAGGAGGGAGAAGTTTTTTGCAAAGCTCTCCAAGTGTGAGTTCGCGGTGGGAAAAGTTGAATTCCTTGGACACATGATTGGCAATGGAGAAATTTCCACGGACTCGCGCAAGGTGTCGGCCGTGTAAGAGTGGCCGAAGTTTTGGAGTGTACACGATGTGCAGATGTTCCTTGGTTTTTTTAACTACTACCGTAGGTTTATCCTTGGCTATGTGGGAGTGTCAGCGCCATTGTCCAAACTCACCCGTAAGGATCGTGAGTGGAGTTGGGGAGTTAGCGAACAAGAAGCTGTGACCTCCGCCGATATTGTACTTGACCAACAACAACTGTGAGTTTAAAATAGCGACGAATGCATCCGACCTGGCCATTGGTGGGGTCCTTTTGCATGACTCTGGCAACGGGTTGCAGCCGGTTGCCTACTACTCGTGCAAGTTGCGCGGGACGGAGCTGAACTACGCCACCCATGACAAGGCAATGCTCACCGTGGTCGCAACCTTCAAGAATTGGCAGTGCTACCTGGAGGCGTAGAAATGCATAGTCTACACCGACCACCACACGTTGAAGTATTTCAAGACGCAGCCGAACCTGAGTCGGCGGCAAGCATGTTGGGTGGATTACCTCGAGTCCCACTTTGACTACAAGATCGTGTACCGGCCGGGTCGCATCAACCTAGCCAACACACTCTCACGGCGACCGGACGTGATGCTATGGGTCATGTCTCTCACCATCCATGAGGATGCCTTCCTTGTGAAACTCGTCATGGAGGGATACAAGGCGCATGGGGAATACGACGCTCAGAGATTGTTCTTCAAGGCACCGTACCCTACTGACACTATTTATCGGTAGAAAATGAAGCATTTTTAGGAAATTTGTGCCACACGTGACAACTTCTTTCTGAAATACTGACATTCCTGACATTAACTTCTTCCAAGATGTTCGTTTTCAAATCCTGATGTCAATTTTTGAGCAGTGCGTGGAACGGGACGGAACAAAGCAGCATCCACGTCTGCATCCCATGCGATGCGCCATCGGATTTTGGCTTTTGAACCATTTGTTTGTGAGCGAGGACTCGGGGGAACAGCGATTTGCGCGAGCAGGTTGTCTATCGGTCGGCGAAGTAGCCTCCAGCGACTGAGCCAAGCGGGGGTCGAACTAGATTTGGAAAAACAATAGTGCTGGCTTCGGCCAAGGGCAACGAAAACAGTGACTCCTCTGACAGAATACCATGTGAATTTCACCGATAAATTGTGTTTTTTGTGATATTGGGGACGGCGCGGCACGCAGCAATTAGTGGTTCCCGTGGTGCCCGCACTTTGGCAGCTGATTTTAGAGGAATGCCATGATAGTGGCCCGAGCGGTCACTTGTCCACCGACAAAAAATCGAAGACGGTGGCTCGCTTCTTTTGGTGGCCCACCATGTCGTCGGAGGTGGCTGAATTCTGTCGGAGTTGTGACGTGTGCGAACGCCACAAAGCACAGAGGGCAAAGACCCCGGATCTCCTCCAACCCTTGCCCATCCCCAAGCAGCCGTGGCAAGACATCTCCAAGGATTTCATCACGGGTTTGCCCACGAAAACGGCAGGCCACAATGCGGTGTTGGTGGTGGTGGATCGCTTCAGCAAGATGTCGCACTTCATTGCGACGCGTGAGATGGTGAGCACGAAAGGCACGGCTCGCCTGTTCCTAGAGTACGTGGTGCGTCTGCATGGCGTGCCGCGGTCCATTGTGACGAACTGTGATCCGCGCTTCACAAGCAAGTCCTTGCGAGAACTCATGGAGGTATGGTAGCAAGGTGCAGTTTTCGACCAGTTTTCATCACCAAACTGATGGGAAAACGGAGTGGACGAACCAAACGCTGGAGCACCTCCTCCGTACAGTGGGCGATCTGGACGAGATGGCGCGGGGCCAGCGGGTGCCTGTTGCTGAACTGGCGTACAACTCTGCCACGTCTGCCTCCACAGGCAAGGCGCTATTTGAGGTGGTGAACGGGATGGTGCCCGCAACATCCCTCAGTTTGCACGTCGCAAGCAACCTGCCCGTGGTGGAGTCTACCACACGTGACTTCACACAGATTTGGGCGGCGATGCGGTATGCATTGGCAAAGGTGCAAGCGTAGTAGAAAGTGCAAGCAGACCGCCAAGGCGTAGACACAATGCTCGAGGTCGGTGATCACGTGCTTCTTTACAGCGTGCACGTCAAGCTTCGCAGGGTCCGTTCAGACAATTTGAAACCCCGGTGGCTTGGTCCGTTTAAGGTGCTCAAAATGCGGACACCCGTGGTGACATGGTTGACTCTTCCGCCTTCCATGCCAGTCCACGACATGTTCCATGTCTCCCAACTCAAGCTCGACCATGATCCGGCCGAGCACTTTCCTGGCTACATTTGTGGGCCTCCCCCTTCGGTGGTGATCGAGGGTGAGCAAGAGTTTGAGGTGGAGTTCATCCTTGACCACCGTCGTCGTGGCCGCGGATGAGAGTACCTGGTCAAGTGGAGGGGCTACGATATGGCCCAAAACTCATGGGAACCTGCCTGCAAATTCAACGTTGGTGGGGTGAATGCCATCCTTTGGGAGTACCAAGAGCAAACCGGGACGACTCATTCCTAAAGGGGGGAGGGGGTAGTGTAAGCCGGACAGTGCCAACGGCACTGATCACGGCTTGAGGCTTCCTTGAATGTGTAATATGACTGTGGATTTGGAATCTGCAGGAAAAACCGTGTAAGATCAACCCAAGAGCGGGGTCGATCCATCAAGAATTGCGGAAGTTACACCGGGCCAAAAGTTGAACCGGCTGAGGGGAAAACAGGTGACGGGAGTTCATCCCCAAGGACCAAGGCTCGATCCTCTGAAGACCCAACAAGGCCGAAACACGTCTTGGGGCTCGGATAGTCAATGAATAAAGGGTCATTGAGGGCCAAGGGCACTTCAGAATGGCGCCCCGATGTGTAATTGCCATCAAGGGCGCTTCGGGCGCCCGTCACCGCCGCTAGTGGTGCTGCCAATGGCAGATTCCCGTGGTTCACGGAAACGACCATATCTCGGCCGTTCCTCCACGGAATGATACGATTCTTGGTTTGTTGGAAAGCTGGGAAGAGAAGCATGATTCTAAGGCAATAACGCTCATCTCTGGCCCTTACGGAGCCACGCACGGCTTGGCGACCTTGGTTCGCCTAGGATGTGTCATCTTGTACATATAGTCTTGTATGTTGACACTTGGATAACAAGTACAGTTTACTCCCATTGTGCCACACGTGTTTTCGTGCTCCGCCAAGACAATCCTATGCTTTTGCAAGCCCGAGAAGGTGTGAAACGGCCTCCCCTTGGTCGCCGTTGCCACTATTGGTGCCTACACCATCCGGTTGAGGCTAGCACACCGTGCCCGGTTTACAACTTGGCTGTTCTCTAAATGCCAGTGAGTTCCACAACGCAGTTTGACGCAGGTTTCTCAGGGTATGTTGCATCCTTGTTTCATGCTATTGGTCTTGTCACTCTTCACATTGAGCTTGTCACAGTCCTTAAGCACGGGTTGCTATTGAGTCCTCTCTCTCGGAGAGGCCCATGCAAAGGGAGCTTAATACCATCAATGAGCATGGTCTCTTTGAGTTGGTTGACTTGTCCCACAACTGCAAAGTCATTTAATCTTGGTATGTGTATCACAAAGTTGAAGCATGATGGCCAAGTCAAGCTGGACAAGGTGTGATCGTTTACCATGAAATTCTCATAGATTCCCAGGGTCAAATCTCATGGAATGTTTGTGCAAATATGGGTCAGATTCTATGCATAACCATCAGTCAGTAACAATATCTCATAGAAGGTCAACAAAGAAGAGTTCATTCAGCTCAATTGAAGGTGAGTATTCCACACTTGACTAAGGTATGTAGGAGGGTGTTTGTCTTTCTTGCTTGCTGCAACATGTACATCCCTATCCATTGCATCACCCTATATCATGAAAAACAAAGTGTGAATTCCATTTCTATGCACAATGACATGCATCACTCTTGCAGGAGGTATAATAATGTATCAAATATATTCCTTTCTGATCCCATATCCACAGGAGAGGTTCAGGTTGTCTTGTTGGACTCTCTTCTCTATCGTGCTGACTTTCTGATCAAGACCCTTAGTAGTGGGTCGTCCAAAACTTCCATAAATACTATGGATTTTCTATATATATATATTTTTCCTTCATTAGTATCATGCTACATATGCCAGTAGGTTCTCTTCTTCTTGCCGCTCCATCCTTGCTAAGTATCATCCTGTTACTATCCTTAGCTTGTCATCAATTTGTTGCATGATGAGCTGCGTGCCCATGAGTCGAGGGGGTGTTGTTGCTTGGTGTATAAACAATCAACAACGAAGCACCCCTTGGCTAATGCCGCATGCACATATTTTCATACAATTGAGAGTCAATAGATTTTCCATTCAAGAATGCTCCAATCCTTGCTGCTTGCTCTCGATAGAAGGAAGCCACATGGATGTGGTTGTGACTTATGGTCAAGACATCATCTTGGATTCTACGCTGAGTGATATTTATACCGGCATGCTTATGGGAACTCCACTTCTTTGTGGCTACACATAGAAGAGAGGAAAACCATGCATGTGCCATGTATGCTCGTTGTCGATGTACGATTCTATCATTACATGCTAGTCATGTGGTCCCAACGGATCAGCAACCCAACATTGCCTAATCAACCACCTGTTGTAAGCATGGATGACTAAAACAACAGTCAACAACATCGACCACGTGTGTATGTGGATGCATGCCCCTTGCCATGTTCTGCTATAAGTTATGTTAAAGTGAAACAAAGCAGATTGTACGGAACACAACAATTTAGCTCTCAAACATATCCAGATTGGACATTATCGGCGCCACTCTTGCACTCAGCTGAGACGCCAACAGTGAATGGTCCATCATGTATGCACCGATGCTGCACTTGAGAGCTTCACTTGAATTAAAGCACCTGCAGTGATTGTGTGTGTGTGTGTGTGTGTGTGTGTGTGTGTGTGTGTGTGTGTGTGGGGAGGGGGGTGTGTGTGTGTGTGTGTGTGTA
>SZWC01011969.1:4330-17213 GCA_023375785.1 Penium margaritaceum
GAGTAAACTTCGGGCGCGGCTTCGAACGGATTTGCGCGCTTCGTTGTCGTCCGTTTTCCCATGCAACTTGCCGACGCGACAAATGTCGCTTCGCCGGAAATAACTGAACGCTGCGATTCGGGCTTGCAAGATGAGAACGGGTCTGCTCGACTCCAACGAAAGGCCGAGGAAATGGCGGACTCGATTTTTTAGCAACGGCAACTTAATTCTGGCGGACGTTCCAGGGCATTTTCTTCCCAAATTTATGATCGAATCGCCTAGCAAGCCGCGCTTTTGGACAGAAATGGGATTTTCACCGACGATAGGCTGCAATGGGGAAGGTTTTTCTTTCCGACCACCGGTTGTATGATTTCATTTCCCACAACACAAAACAACTACAGGAGGGTACGCTGCATGCGACGCCTGTTTTGAAGGGCCTTGAGTGACGGCTGGATGCGGACAGTCATTCACAGCGACTGACAGAATCGACGCCCACGTTTGTGCTGTCGATTTTGTAAACTCGTCTACTACAGCAGCTCTGAATCGCCAATGTGTTTTCGTGAGATAAGTTTTCCGAACTCTGTACGTGCTGCTAAGAACCATTGCAAAGAGCATTTAAGAAGTGATCCGAATGTCAGCCCAAATAGGATGCGATTTCATGAATTGAACCAATGAGCACTTATACGTGATATTTTAATATTCGCAGTAAATGCGATTTTGCAGGAAATGCCGAATCACGTCAAATCGACCTTAGGCACGTGTTCAGAATCCAATGGCCATGGCTGGCAACGGGTGAGGGCAGGTCTGGGAACGCCCCGAAAAAGATACCGAATGAGGAAAAATAAAATTATTCATGAAATCGGTCGAATGATTCTGGGCGGTAGATCTCCAACTTAGAAGGGTGATCGACAGTGTAGGATGTTCAATTCCGCTTACTCAGTCACAGAATTCAATTTCAGTAGTTTCGCGTTAGGTTTCATTCCCAGACCGAATAAGGGACCGGCGTAGATTCAACGCCAGACAACATTTTAGACAAAGAAATTACGTTGTCCAAGGTTAGATCGATGCCGTTGTCTTACCTAGTCGGTGTTTTAGCAGAAAAAGACTCCGACTGACTATAACGTCCACGAAATACAGAAACAACTTTCGATGGCCAGTGTTTAAAACTAATACTCCGGATATCCACCGAGCTAAAGATAGAATGGGGAACAATTAAATCCTCCCCATACCCACTTTGAGACTCCACCAAAATACGCCCGACGACATGAAAAGAAAACCTTAGTCACTGACGCAAACACATATTAGGTCCCGTATGCTAATACATTTCCTTTTTTTTAGAATACATCGAGAGTTGAAAACTACTTTCATGCTCACAAGTACTCTTTGTATGCGTTTAGTAAAAATCTACCTTTGCTGGTGTCTCTTTCTCTAGCGGGAGGGCCGGCTCGACCCTCCCACCTCGCTGAAGCGAAGGGTGGTTGCGCACCACCCTTCGCATCAGCGAGGGCTGGCCGACGGCCAGAATTCGCTGGCCGTCGGCCAGCTCGCTGCCGGCCGTCTGGATGGCCGGCGGCCGGCCAAGCGACCGGCCGGCCACAGGCCGGCTAGTCGCAAGCCGCCGATCGCGACCTCAGCCCGATAGGCGGCTGAGGGCCCACGAGGGCCTCGAGGGCGAGGCCTCTTGGCCTCGTGCCCTCGCCCCCACACGCCCTCCTCGTAAGCGAGCGAGCGAGGACGAAGGAGGGGAACGAGGGACGAAAGGCAAGAGAACTGGTGCGAAATCGCCATCATGCCTCGCACTCGACGATTTTGCGCCAAAACGTAAATCGAAGCTCGTTTGCGACGAGCTTCGACATAAAAACAACAAAATAACTCCTGCAAACACACGAGTTCAAGATAAAAACCCCTGGTGTGGGTCCTAAAACCAGGGGTAACGTTGAAAATGGAAATGGGCCTTTGGAGACTCAAAATATTTGAGTCTCCCTGCTCTGGGTCATTGATGACGATTGCCCCTCAAGGGGTAAACCCCTTACGCGGACAGAGAACGTCATTCAGTGAATTATGACGACGACTTCAGAGCATGAGCTGGAGACTCGACCCATTACAGTGGTATCAGAGCCAGACGACCATCGCAACCAAAGGTTCGACGGAAACGTCGGCTCATTCTTATGTAAAACGCTGGCAGTAGTTGCAAGCAGTAGCAGAAACGCCAGAAGGGACTATGGCATCTACACTTCATGGATTGAAGCACCGTAAAGTATGTTAGAGAGCTTCAAAAGAGATCTACTAGGTGGAGACTCTGCCTTTTAGCCTCTCCTCGCTTCCAAAGGTCTAGGAGGATTTTTGTGGGGCGGGATGGGGAGTTCCCACCCTAAAAAACCACAAAGTCTTCCCCATTTTCAAGGCACTTTCAAAACTCCATCCAAAAATTAGGACAGCACCTCTTCCCAAGCTGAGGGACTCTCACGGCCTGAGAGCACCATCAAAAGAAGGAAAGTGACAGCTTAAAGATTTTTTGCGGCTCACCACCGCCGCCGGCTCAAGGGAGACGCCGCTCAAGAATGCAAGAGGCGTCAAGGAGCGTGAAGAGAAGTCGAAGGAAGATAAGAAGACAAAGGAAGGACAAGAAGTAGAAAAAGGGAGTAAAGGAGTTGTTAGGATTTACTAGAACTCCTTAGCAATTCTTTGCCTTTGTCTTGTGAGCGACACTCACATTCGTTTAGCCATTCCCTTGCATTTCAATTTTATGTTTTCCTAGGCACTAGTCCTTGCCTATCGCCGTGAGTCACGACTTATGATTGCCTCACCGATCGTGAGAGTAAGAGGTTTGCGGGAGGCGATTCCTCCTTAACGTTGTGGGGTGATCCTCACAACAGTCTTCACATGGTAGTTGCACGGGCGACGAGATGGCAAGTGCCGGACCGTCCAAGACCAACAAGGGCAAGGTGGTGACGGCCTCACTACGAGCTCTCCACGGACTCCAAGTTTTGGGAGCCGTCGCAGCGAGCACGGTTGCCAACCCAAAGGCAACCGTACCGCCAAAGACAGTCGTACCGCCGAAGGCAATCGACGCCAACCTTGCCGATACCGAGAAGCGTGTGGAGACCGAAAAGGTGCTCGACGAACACGTCGACGTGCACATGGGCGACCCCCATCTGACAGACGACGCGATGGAGGAGGATCTCCTGATGGGGGACCCCGACGAAGAGCACATCGCCGACGTTGGCAAAGGCGACGAGGATCGCGACCATCGCCATTGTCGTGCGGTGAACTCGAGCAGATTGCTTGAGAAGGGCATGGCGCTCGCCGCATCGCTTGAAGCTGCCAACGGCAGCGAGACTGTCAAGAGCAGCAAGGGCGTTGAAAGAAGCCACATGGGTAGTTCCTGCATGAACAGGCCAGACAACGTCGCCGCGAAGGAAATTTGCGACGACCGTCGTAGGCTCATGGAGTTTGCTGCTGAGGAGGCTGGCCGACTCAAGATCACCACCGATTGTGTAGATATGGCACCACTCGGAGGAATGGGGGCGGACCCGCTTTCCTACGATGTGGCCACAATGGAGCAAGAGAGCGCCCACTCAAGCGTCGTCGCTGAGGACAGCCTCCTCCAAAAGGTGGGACTCCTTGGAGGCGTGTATGCGAACCGTACCCTCCTGCAGTGGGTAAGGATGCACGGACAACGCGAGGCACTAGAGGCTATCATCGATGCTCTGACAACATCAGAGCTCAAGTTCGCATTCGCCAACCTGCTGGCCTACGGCGGGTAGAGCATCATGAACCTCAACCGTGATCGCGAGCTGTAGTGCCTGGCCGCCCATGAGGCAAGCCGCCGATGCAACGACCTCGACAAGGCATTGCAGAGCGTGACCCAGGTGCGGATGCAGTAACAAGCGTAGCGTACCACAGCTAGGGATGCCACTGCCGGTGGCATCGACGACTTGCCTACCTCGATGACTTCGGGGGCGGTCATGAACACGTCCTTCTTCCATAGTGTAGAGATCTTCCGGAAGGGCGTGAAGCTGACCGACTGGCTGAATTGCATGGAGCACGTCCTCCGTGTCCACAAGGTTCCACTCAACATGTGGAGCAACCTTGCCACGACACAGCTTGAAGACAAACTCTTCAAGTACGAGGTCAAGGAGTGGAGTGCGCAGCAGCCGCACCTCGAGTGGCAGCCCATGCCGTGGGAGGCCTTCTACGCGATCATGCGGAAGAAGTGAACCCAACGTGAGGAGGCTCAGCGCGCCTTCCATAAGATCAAGGACTTCAAGCAGCTGGGCACTCACTTGAATCCTTATTGAGCGAGTTGAGAACACTCGTGGAGGAAGCCGAAAATTTCACCGAGGGCGATGGGACTCAGACCTTCAAGTTCCCGGAGTGCATGCTGCTGAAGTACTTTCGTAATGGTCTTGCGAGCGAGGAGCTGAAGGTCAAGACCACCACGACAGCCACTAGCCAAGCTTGGACAAGCTGGAGGGCATTGCGCGACTACATGAGCGAAGTTTATTCGGCGAACCCGATGCACTACTCTGATGCACGGCCAAACGCGCGTGCACAACAAGGCCGCGACATGCGCATGGACGCTGCAAGGGCTTGTGGGTCAGCTTGACAACAAGGCGAGGTCAAGGTAAACAGCTCGCAAACCCTCCAGCCAAGAAGGCTGGTGGACACAAGTGCCCTAACAACAAGCGTAGCCTCGAGAATGACGAGCTGCAAGCGGCGCGTGAGCCTCGCAACATAGCCTTCTGCGAAGGGCTCATCCACAACTGCATCCAGCCGGGCCACTTTAGGGCTCAGTGCCCTGAGGCTGCTCGTGGTGTACAAGAGGCCGCGGCGCTAGCTGCAGCAGCAGCACCTCGTGGGGATGGTGCGGTAGGAGGCTGCGGACAGGGCCATGGACATAGTCGCGGGCGCAGCAATGGGCCCGGCCGTGGTAACGGACAAGGCCGTGGGGCAGGTTTTCCCACCCCTGAGGGACGTTAGAGGCGACAACTCAGGGGTAAAACTAGATCACAAGTGTGGGTTCATGTTTTCAGATGAGGATGTTAAACAATTTGAGTTTTTGACGAGTTCAAATTTCTCTGTCGTTTTCTCTCGTCTTATTGAAACCGCATTCTACACTTGCTCACCGGAATTGCCCACTAAATGTTGCATCTCCGGACAAGATGCATGATTGTACATGCTTAGTGGTAGCGACACCAAGCACTGTACAAGAGTTGTGTGACACAATGATTGAAGCAAATGCCCTCAAAGCAATGAGTTCAATCACATTCGCGGTACCTCTAGTCAACGATTTCGACCCAGTAAAATTGAAAGACTGGAAGGTGCTAGCCGAATTCACACGTTCCCACAAGATAGGTGGATGAATAATGGGAGTTGCGACGCCGGTCGTACATATTCCGTGTTTATCACATACTCGGATTGTCGTCGTCGAGCCGGTTCACTCGGAAGAGTAGAGGCAACATGCCGATGCACTTCAAAGGACACTTAGTTGGTGCTCCCGTGAACGTATTGGCTGACACTGGAGGAGATGATTCTTCTGTTAGATTTCGCTTTACCCGATAGGTTGGCCTGAAGTACGAGCCATCGAATGGCGCTGTTGTTGTCGGTGACAACTGTACGGTACCCGTGACCGGTACTTGTAAAGAAAAAAATGGTATTCAAGGCTACACACAAAGTGTCACATTGAGGGTACTCAACCTTCTTGACCCGTTTGACGTGGTGCTAGGCGATCCTTGGCTCCGTGAGAACAAGGCTCTAATGTGCTTTTAATCAAAGCGTTTGATCCTCCGAAAAGGAAAGCACCGCTTTACGTTGATTCCGAGTACGGAATTAGCACCGACCCGACTTGAAGTCCATGCAAGCTTGTGTGCGATGCATGTCAAGAGACGTATTTGACAAGGTTGTCGATACTTCTTGGCGTAGCTACAGAAAATGGAGGATGACATCAAGGAAGACACGCCACAAGAGATCAAATCTCTGTTGGCGTAGTTCTCGGATGTATTCGAAGACCCACCGGCTGGGATTCCACTAGAAAGACACATGGGCCACACGATTCCGCTACAGCTGGAGGCGACTCCTTCGTTCAGACCCATGTATCGCCTTAGTCTAGCAGAATGGCGAGAGGCCGAACGCCAAATCAAAGAGTACCTTGCAAAAGGGTGGATCGAGCCCAGTAGCTTGCCGTGTAGTGTATTGCTACTTGTTGTGAGCAAAAAGGACGGTAGTTTCTGCATGTGCGTGGATTACCGTGCATCGAACAAACTGACGATGAAAAACCGATTCCCCCTACCGCGGATTGATGACCTTTTTGACCAACTCAAAGGCGCAAAAGTATTTTCGTCCTTGAATTTGTCTCAAGGGTACAATCAAATCCGCATTACGGAAGATGATATAACCAAAAGTATCAAATGTGCATTTCGAACGCACATGGGACACTATCAGTTTCGAGTGTTATGCATCGGGCTTACAAATGCCCCGGTAACCTTCCAAGGAGAAATGAACTGAACGTTCGCCGAGCAACTCAAACAGTTTGTTTTGGTTTACCTAGACGACATCCTAGTTTTCTCTACATCAATGGAATACCATATAGAACATCTGCGTAAAGTTCTCGTAATCCTTCGAGAACAGAAGTTCTATGCAAAAGTGAGCTAGTGCAAGTTTGCATAAGATGAGCTCGAATACCTTGGACACATCGTCGGCAAGGACGGCATCCGTGTCGACCCACGAAAGGTTCCAATCGTTTTGGATTGGCCACGCCCCAAGAATGTTGGGCAGATTCAGTCTTTCCTTGGCCTTGCAAACTACTTTCGACGGTTTATGCAAGGGTATTCGACCCTAGTAGCACCACTTATCAGGCTTATGCGAGAAGACGTGCGTTGGGAATGGACATCTAATTGACAGAACGCTTTTTTCAAAGTCAAAGAGCTTCTATCCACAGTGCCTGTCCTAGCTCTTCCGGATCCATCGCAACCGTGGGAGGTGCGATGTGATGCGTCGGTAGTAGGACTCGGAGCTGTCCTGATGCAGAACAGTCACCCAGTTGCGTATCACAGCCGGAAGCTCATCCTTGCGGAAATGCGGTACACAACTAGGGATCAAGAGCTCCCTGCGGTGGTACACGCTTTCAAGATGTGGCGTTGCTACCTCAAGGGTGGTGAAGGGGGTGTGACGGTTGTGACTGACCATAATCCATTGGTGTTTTTCCAAACCCAACCGAACATGCTAAGACGACAGGCGCGTTGGAGCGAATACCTAAGCCGATTCTCGTTCACGTGGGAATATTGTTGGATCTAGAGGAGAGAGGGAGCCTTGGAGCAGCAAACACGTGGGACTGGAAGGGCATCACTCGTGCTCAAGAATGGTTGTTGAATCACTCAAAATGATGGAGTACATATAGAGCTAGAGCTTGGGCAAGTCAGCCCTCTCACAAGCCACACCACTTAGCCATGGAGGCTAAGGCTCACACACACCAGAGTCCATAATCTCACACAAGAGAGGAAATCAGCCTAGTAATCAGGCTTACCACTCACACACGACCTACAGAGCTAGAAAATTCTCTCATGGAACACTCCTAGTGGTCACATAACCCACAATCCCATGAGAATCGCCATGTATCCATGGCTAGCACACAAGGATCTCACCTCACCTAAAAGGTAAGGAGAGGTACCTTTTTCCTAGTCAACACACTCTGACAAAGAAACCCAAGAATCTATGACCTTTTTGGATATTTCTCCCATCAGGTCTTGACCCTAGACCTCTTCCCTTTTTCTTTTCTCAGGCTAAGGCATGGAGCCATCGCCCATGGTCACCCAGATATCGGCGGTCGATGACCCCTGAAACTTTGAAAATTCATATCTCCCAATCGGACTGTTGGATCTGCTTGAAACTTGGACCGTAGACATTTGACCACCTAATCTTTCCAATGGTGAAGTCCGATCCATAATCGGAGCAGGCATCTGGTAGTTTCCTGGAACTTGCTCCTATTGACCTGAAACTGAGCCGGATGGCTCCTTTCCCAACAGTCTCCCACTTTACCGCAGTTAGAGTGGGCTGAGTCCACATGCCTTCATGCATAACTGCTGCTTCTCACGGGTCATTGGCTTGGTACAGAAATCAGCGACCTGCTTGCTGGTTGGAGTAAACTCCAGCTTGATAGCACCCTCCTGCACCATGTGCCTGATGAAGTGATATGCAATGTCAATGTGCTCGGGGCGTGCATGGTGTTCAGGATTCTTGGCGAGTGCAATTGCGCTCTGATTGTCGATGCGCACAGGAACTGGAACTGTCGCACTCCCACTCATCTCTGCCATGAGACGTTGAAGCCAAACTGCATCCTTGGCTCCAAAGGTGAGAGAGACGTACCCATGTTTCGTTCTTGAGGTGGCCAGACCACCTGCCGCTTGCTGCACCAGCTGATGGCCCCACCATTCAAGAGGAACACATGTCCACAGATGTACTTGGTGTTCTCAGGGTTTGAAACCCAATCTGCGTCTGTGTAGCCGATGATGTTGTTGTCGTTGCCATTGTAGGTGATGCCGATGTTGATGGTTCCAGCAAGGTAGCGGAAAATCCGCTTCACTGCCTTCTGGTGCTCAGGTCCGGGGTTCGCCATGTGCTGGGTCACAACGCTCACAGACTGTGCAAGGTTCGGCTTGGTTGCCACCATCACGTACATGAGACTGCCGACGGTGCTCTGGTACTTCTGCCGCTCAGCTGCATCCACTTCTCCATTGAAGCTCACGAGTAACTGCTTCGTCTCCAACGGTGTGCCGGTGGCTTTGGCCTCTGTCATGCCGAACCGGTACAAGACATCCTTGATGTAGCGGCTTTGCTACAGCGAGAGAGAGCGTGATTTGCGGTCATGCGCGATCTGGATTCCGAGGAAGTATGATGCCTCCCGGAGATTGGACATCTGGAAGCGGTCCTGTATGGCCTCCTTGAACTCCTACAATGCAGACATGTTGTTAGAAAGGAGGAGCATGTCATCCACATAGACAATGATGATCAGCACCTCATGACCATGCTGCCTGCGATAGACGCTATACTCAGAATCAATGCGCTCAAACCCCATGCACTGCAGCGCCGTATCCAATTTCAGGTTCCAAGCACGCGACGCTTGCTTCAGGCCGTAAAGGGACTTCTGCAGCTTGAAAACCAGGTGCTCCTAGCCATCCATGACGAATCCCTCCGGCTGCTCCATGTAGATTTTCTCCTCCAAGTCACCATTCAAGAATGCCGTCTTGACATCCATGTGGTTATCTTGAAGTCCTCAGCTGCTCCATAAGAAAGGAGCGTGCGCACAGAGGCAAACTTTGCAACAGGAGCAAAGGTTTCCGTGTAATCGATGCCTTCTTGCTGCGAGTAGCCCTTGGCGATCAGCCTCGCCTTGTAGTTTTCGAGGTTGCCATCTGCACCCCTCTTCTTCTTAAAAACCCACTTGCACTTGATTACCTTGCGTCTAGGTGGACGCTCAGTCAGCTCCCATGTATCGTTGTCGAGCTGCGACTATATCTCCTGTTGCACAGCTTGCGCCCAATCTGCTACATCTGGTGCAACCATTGCCTCCTTGTAGGACGTCGGCTCATTTGAGTTTGCTGCAACTGCAACATTCATCTGATCTGGCTTTTGCAACGTCCAAAAGTGCCCGTGCTGACAAGGCTTGTAGCGCACCCTGAGAGGATACCTGCGACCTGGTGCCGGGACGTTAGCGGGCGGCTGGCGCGGTGCTGCAGGCACAACTGCCGGTGCTGGTGATGTTGCAACTCCTTCCTCTGATTCTGATGATGAGGCCGCTGTATCTACTGCATCAGACATGGGAGAATAGAGTGGTTCTCCCACTGTCACAGTAGAGGAAGGGTCAGGTAAGACGGGGTGACGGAGAATGTCTTCTCCCACTGCTTTGTCAGCTGCTGGTTCTGCTCCCTCTTTGCAGATGATGTTGGTACCGATGATGTTGCTTTCATTGAAAATGACATCCCTAGAGATGATGACGTGGCCAGTATCCCTCTTGTAGAGACGATACGCCTTGCTTGCCACGTCATAGCCATTCCTCAGCATCTGTGCGCTCTTCGCGTCCCATTTTTGCCGCTTCTCCTTGGGCACGTGCATGTGTGCCAAGCTGCCAAACGAGCGAAGATGACCCACTCTCGGCTTCTTGCCAAACCATGCATCGTACAACGTCATTTTCTCCAGGGCCTTGGTTGGACTGCGGTTCTTCATGTACACCGCAGTGCTCATTGCTTCAGCCTAGAAGTCATAGGTGAGCCAAGTTGCGTGCAGCATGGAGCGCGCCGACTCAACGATGGTGCGGTTGGTGCGTTCTGCTACGCCGTTCTGCTGTGGCGAATATGGTGCGTTCCGCTGCGCCTTCATGCCTGCTGCTGCAAGGTAGACCTCGAACTCTTTGCTCAGGTACTCTCCGCCACGGGCGCTGCACAATGCCTTGATCTTCTTGCAAGTCTGGTTCTCCACCATTGCCTTGAACTCCTTGAACCTATCAAAGCACTGGTCCTTGGATGAAAGGAAGTACACAGCAGTGTAACGGCTGAAATCATCAATGCTTCCTCGGCTATGACACCATGGGATACCGCCTCTACAACCTTGCTGCTCGCAAGATCATCCGCAACCGTGACATCGTCTTTCAAGAGGACTTGAAGGGCTGGACTTGGAGCCCTATGTCGGCAGTTCCGCTTGCTCCCGCTCTTGTACCAGAAGTGGGAGAAGTACCGATAGCAGAAGAGGGTGGTGCGGAAGATGGCGGTGACAGCAGCAACGACAAGGAGGTGGAGGGAGCTGAGAAGGAGAAGGAGCTGGCAGCGGAATCTGATGAGGAGGAGCAGCAAAGCAATGCAGAGCAGCTGCCACGATGGTCCGCATGCCTCAACAAAGGTGCAAAGGACAGTGGGGAGCCGCTGAGGCGATCCGAGTGCCTCGCAAACAAACAGAGGCCGCTGGAGGAGCTGGTGAACTTGTGTACCGTTCCACCACCAACAGAGTCGTCCGATCTCGAGCTTCTCTTCCTCACAGTCACCGATGACCCAGCCACATTTGTTGAAGCCATGCACAGCGCTGAGGCGGCAGATTGGCGTGGCGAAGCAGATGAGGAGTATGATGCGCTCATGAAGAACGGCACCTGGACTCTCGAGGAGGCTCCACGCGGCAGCCGGGTGATCGGATGTCGGTGGATCTCAGGCGCAAGCGTGGTGCGGATGGTAAGATTCTCAGGTACAAAGCAAAGCTGGTTGCAAACGGGTATGCGCAGACGCAGGGTGTGGATTACAATGAGACATTTGCACCTGTCGCTAAGTTCCCATCCATCCGAGCGATCCTCGCTCTTGCTGCTGCTATGGACTGGGAGGTGCATCAAATGGATGTGACGTATGCATTTCTGAATGGTGACCTTGAGGAGGATGTGTACATGGAGCAGCCGGAAGGGTATGTCGTGGAAGGGAAGGAAGGTTTGGTGTGCAAGCTTGTGAAGGCCCTCTACGGCCTGAAGCAAGCCGTGAGAGCATGGTACCACAAGATGGATGAGCAGCTAGCTGGCCTTCACTTTGTGCGCAGTGAAGCAGACCATGCTGTCTACGGGCGCACACAAGAGGCAAACCAGATCATCATCTTGCTCTATGTTGATGATCTGCTCATTGCATCCGACTCCAAGTCTCTTTTGGACGATGTGAAGCAGTCCCTTGCTGCCAGGTTCGACATGAAAGACATGGGAGAGCTCAGTTACTACCTTGGCCTTCAGGTCAAGCGCGACCGGCAGCAGCAGACTTTGGAGTTGTCGCAGAACACGTGCGTGAGCGACATCGTCAAGCGCTTCAACATGGCAGGAGCGCGCAAAGCAGCGACACCACTCGAAGTGGGAGCGAAGCTGAGCATGACGCAGACTCCCTGCGGCATGCAAGAGAGCAGCCGCATGGAAGCAGTGCCGTACCAAGCAGCAGTTGGGAGCCTCATGTACGCTGCAGTCGGCACGCGCCTCGACATCAGCCAAGCAGTGGGAGTACTCAGCAAGTTTTGCGCGAATCCGGGCACGCTTAACCGCCTCTGGGAGGCGGTTAAGCGTGTGTTGCGGTACCTCGAAAGTAGCAGCAGCCTTTGCCTCACCTTCAATGGCAACAACAGCCCCATCCTCATCGGCTACAGTGATGCAGATTGGGGAGGTGACCTGGACACTAGGAGGTCGACCAGTGGGTTCGTGTTTGTACTCGGGGGAGGTGCAATCAGTTGGAGGAGCAAGAAGCAAGAGTGCGTCGCCCTCTCCTTCACCGAAGCTGAGTACATCGCCTTGAGTGAAGCAGCAAAGGAAGCCGTGTGGCTGCGTGAGCTCCTGGAAAGCCTTGGACAGCAGCAAACCACAGCAACTACAATCTACTGTGACAACATGAGCGCCATTGCACTGACCAAGAACGCAGAGTTTCACGCCCGCACCAAGCACATTGACTTGCGATATCACTTCATCCGCGAACTCGTGGCAAAGAAGGTGGTGCAGATCAAGTTCTGCCCTTCAAGCATGATGCTGGCAGACTTCCTGACCAAGCCGCTGGCAGCACACCGCTTTCAGCAGCTGAGGGGACAGTGTGGACTTGTGTGATTTTTATTCTCGCAAAGTGGGAGAATGTTGGATATGGGGTGCCAAAAAAAGTGACTCAAGTGGGTTGCTCGATAAAAATAATCAGGTCACAAAAGTGAATAGAGGATGTTTTGCTGGTTCTGTAGCACTTTACGGAACTCGATTCGGAGTCCGTTTGAGGGAGATATGGATTTTCAAGGTTTGGTGGCGATGGGTCCGGTTCAAGTGATGGCTCCTGCACTACCAGCACCAATGACGGCCAAAATTATTGGCCAAGGAGGTTTGGAGCGGCCTTCAGGGTAGAAAGGCGGCAGGAGGACCTTCAGG
>SZWC01011969.1:21410-32197 GCA_023375785.1 Penium margaritaceum
AGACAGAGACAGAGACAGAGACAGAGACAGAGACAGAGACAGAGACAGGGACAGGGACAGGGACAGGGACAGGGACGGGGGCAGGGACGGGGGCAGGGACCGCGACCGCGACCGCGACCGCGACGGGGATAGGGATACAGGGAGGGACAGGGAAAAGGACAGGGGGAGAGAGAGGGACCGTGACAGGGAAAAGGAAAGGGACAGAGACAGTGAAAGGGACAGGGACAGGGAGAGGGACAATGACCGTGATCGGGGGCGGGAGAGGAATAGGGAGCGTGCGGAGGAAGAAGATGACCGCGAGAAGAGAGGAAGGGATCGTGGAGGCGGTGGCTTCCCTGAAAGCAAGAGGAAGAGGTGAGAAGAAATCAAAGCAAGTGGAAGAGGTGAGAAGGAATGAAGGCGAGCGGAAGACGGGAGGGAAAATGATCTTCTGGCACAAAGCTTAAGCCACGTCATCGTGCGTTGCAACCCTAAACCCTAACTGTCCAGATCTGGATGAAGTCCAGGTCTGGAAAATGGTGTGGTGGGAATGGCAATGGGTGGGAGCCGGCAGCAGGTAGCGGGGGTCGTGGACTCAAGTCCTGCAGTTTTTTGACCCTGACTTGGAAACAAAAAACTTATGTTAGACGGTTTGCAAAACGTCTAAGTTTTTTGTTTTCTATGGGGATGGTTGTGACCGGGTAGCAGTTAGTGGTGGTCGTGGACTCCAGTCCTTCGGTTCTTGACCCTGACTTGGGTAAGGGGGGGCGAGATGGGATGCCTGGGTTTGACTCACCTAGCCTTCCTCGAACAAAATGAAGGGAAACGGCTGTACTGAAATGCCCTTCTGTAACTGCTCATCCTGAAATGGGAAGTTTTATTGTGGCGTGAAGCTTGTCGGGTGAGGCGGACAGGTCCCAGAAAGACCCGTCCGCCTCGCCGTGTGTCATGCTGTTAGAGGCGGATGACCACACACTCTCTCCGAACGTCTGCCATGGATATTGGCTGGGCCAAGGCGGCCACTGCTGTTGTTGCACCCAATGCTTGGATTGCTCTGCTGAGCAGCGTCGCCGCTCCCTTGCCAGACAGATGTTTGCCAGACAGATGTTTGCCAGACAGATGTTTGCCAGACAGATGTTTGCCAGACAGATGTTTGCCAGACAGATGTTTGCCAGAGATGTTTGCCAGACAGATGTTTGCGACAGATGTTCGTTACAATCGAGTTCATTAAGACGCTGTGCCAAGTGCTTCAATTAGATTCACTCCTCGGAGCTCTAACAAGCAAGCTGGCAGCAAGCAGGCTGTCAAGCTGGTGGCAAGAAGCACGCGCCTCATGAAGATGATGACCGAGGCACGTGCTGCAAACCGTTTGCACGCTCTCATGGGCAGACTGTGCCAAATTCCACGTCAATCCATTATGATTTTTCATAATAATCGTTCTCTTTTCATCTCCTTTGTCTCTTGCGGTGCAGTGTGCTCCTGCTATGCCAGTTTGGTCACCATTCTATTCTGCATTTTTGTGTTCTCCAAAGCAGGCTTTTCCAAATCAGACTTTCGCCAAAGCAGACTTTTTCAAAGCTGTCTTCTTTCCTTCACATTCCCGTCTTCTCATGCAACCGTCCGTCCGGTCCCTTCTCTGCTCGTCTCACACGTTGGAATGTGTTGCGTGTTTGTGCCTGTTGTGTGTACCTGTTGCGTGTTTGTGTCTGTTGCGTGTACCTGTTGCGTGTTTGTGCCTGTTGCGTGTTTGTGTCTGTTGCGTGTTTGTGTCTGTTGAGTGTTCGTGTCTGTTGCATGTACCTGTTGCGTGTTTGTGTCTGTTGTGAGTACCTGTTGCGTGTTTGTGTCTGTTGCATGTACCTGTTCCGTGTTTGTGTCTGTTGCATGTACCTGTTGCGTGTTTGTGTCTGTTGTGTGTATCTGTTGTGTGTTCGTGTCTGTTGCGTGTTCGTGTCTGTTGTGTGTACCTGTTGCGTCTTTGTGTCTGTCCGTGTGTGCGAGCGAGCGAAATCCAAACCCTCAAGCAGGGAGCGCAAGGAGGCGAAGGTGACTGACGGCACGGACCACGAGGATCCTGAAATTGCGGAAGCCAATCGCCTGCGTGCCTCGCTTGGGCTGAAGCCATTGCGCTTGTGAGGGGGCAGCAGGAGGGGACGTTCAGCGTCTCAGTGTTCACTGCAAGGTTCCTCACAAAGCGCTCATGCTTTGTGAGGGACGGAGGGCAAAGGAAAGCTGGATTGTGCAGAAGGGGGTGGAGGTAGGGAAGGGCGGGAGGTGGTGTGTGGATGCACGCAGGGGTCGTTGTGGTCAGATTGAGGAGCCATAACTTGCGTTGTGGAGGAGCCCAAGTCACTGCAGTGTTTCGGGAGAAGATGGCAGTGATGGGAGCGCGGAGTGAGTCAAGTGAGATTTTGGGCTCTAGATGGAAGCATGGGCAAACCGGTGCGAGGATAGAAGATGCAAAAATACTGCATAGAACCACGCAAAACATGGTCCGTGACATAGTTTACGGCATGCGATTCTAGGGAGGAAGGGCAAAGAAACTAAAATCTGAGAACGTGACGAGGTGATACCATCCCCGAACAAGAGGTGTGGGGATTCACACGGAAATTGTGGTGGTCAAAGTGGGGAGCCATACATTGCATCACAAACAGTATGGAAGACCTAGTTTTGGCTGTGTTTCCCTGGGAGAATACTGAGGGGGTCAAAGGTGGCTTAGGTGAGAGCAGAGCAGGTGAGGTGAGTTTTCCCGTGGACACAGGCACAAGCAAACAGGTGTGGGGATGGCAAAGACAGAATTGCCATGCAAGAGCACTTGGAACATGGTTCGCGATGCAGTTCATTGCAGGTGATTTAAGTGAGAAAAGACTAGGAAACAAATTTTGGAGTAAACAATGAGGACATACCGATGCGCATGGGGGGTAGCGTGGGGATCCACACGATGGCAATGGTCATTAGATTGAGTGGACACATTGTGTTACGGTGTGGAAGGGGGGCCCCCAATTGTGGCTATGCTTTGTCAATGAAACATGGAGAGGGTAAGTGGTGGCAACAACGAAAGTGGGATAGAATTGGTGAACTTTCAGGCTTGGAAAACTGGTAGGGGAATGGCAAAGGCAAGAGGAGTGTGCACAAGCACTCAGTGAGAAAGTGCGTAGAAGCTTCCTAGCAACACAGCCGCTGACCGGGCGTCAGTGCCTGATCAGACGTTGACGACAGTCACAGGTCGTACACACAACGGCAAGGGTTTGGCTAGGAGACACAAGGCACAGTGTCAGAATGCTTCAGTATAGCATATGCAGAGAGAAATGACAAATGACAGGTCCATGGCATAAATACCTGCCGCGGCGCACGGCGGGTGTCGCACGCGGCAGTCCAAAAGCTGTCTTAAAACCGGCCCAAAACCACTGTTTTGGCCGTAACTCTGCGCACACATGTCCGAATGCTAAGCCGTCTAAACCTAGACGTGTAGAATCAAAAGACGGACGCTACGAATGGTCACATGCATGCATCCATCGACAGACAGAGGACATACAATGTAAAAACATGCAAATAAACCTCATGGCCAGTCCGCCAAAAGACGCCTGCAGGACGTAGAAAACACAGCAAAGAGTCCCGGTGACATCTGGGGCTCTGGAACAGTGGTCGGTCAGCTCCAAGCTGGTAGTCCGCCGCCTGTCGTCACGCCGGTGTCACCAGGGCCGCCTGCCTCAGGGATCTGCACGAGTATGGACACGGCCGAGTGGTCACTGTAAACTATACAGGAACGACACAAAGCACAACATTCCCCCATGACCCGATGGTACGCATGTCCATACGCGTGCAGCACTGGTACAACCACAATAGTGGGTGACACAGACAGATGAGACGCAGACGCACATCCCACACTCAACCACTCTCACGCACGGGGCGAAGCCCAACAGAACGAATGGCTACCAGGAACTTTCCGCGGGCAAGTGCCTTTGTCAAGAAATCAGCACGCTGCAAGTCAGTGCCAACCCACATGATGGAGATCACGCGTCGCTCCACCAGATCACGAACAAAGTGATGCTCAACCGCAATGTGCTTTGTGCGAGCATGAAAAACACCAGAGTTCTCCGCAATGGCGAGAGCACTCTGGTTGTCGCAACGCAGCACAATGGCGGGTACTGACTGCCCAAGCTCAAGAAACAAGCACTGCAGCCATACTACCTCAGCGACCCCTACGCCCAAAGCCACATACTCTGCCTCCGACGAGCTACGTGCGATGCAGCCCTGCTTCCCGCTTCACCAAGACAAAGCGGTACCACCGAGCAGAAACACGTAGCCAGTACGACTGCGCCCATCAGGACTCCAAGCACTGTCACTGTCTGTGTAGCCGTCAAGGACCACCGAACACTACCGACGAAAGCAGAGTCCAAGATACGGCGTGGAGACCACGTACCGTACCACTCGCACAGCCGCGTGAAGAGCTCTCGCACGTGGAGCCTGCGAGAACTGAGCGAGGAGAATGACGGCGAACGCGATGTCAGGACGCGTGGTAGTGGCCAGGTACATCAGAGATCCGATGAGACGGAGGTACAAGGTCACGTCCACTGTCTCCCCCAACTGTGTAGGGTCATCCACCTTCAGGGCATCCTGCCCATCAGGTGTGAAGGGTATGGAAGCGGTGGGCACTGCACCAAGGAGATCGCTGAAACGCTCCCCCACGACTCGTGCGTATCGGGCCTGATGCAGCAACAGTGTCCGATGTCTGCGATCTCACACGATCTCCATACCAAGAAACACCGATGCAGGACCGAGGTCCTTCATCCTGTTGGCAGTCCGTAGGACAGCCTTGGCCTCCTTCACGGCCTCCAGGGACGGAGACACAATCAGAAGGTCATCAACAAAGACCAGGATGGCGGCGAACCGCTCGGGTGTCGGTAGGATGAAGAGCGAGGGGTCTGCCTCGCTCTGTACGTATCCTGCGCGAGTCAAGGTGCTAGTGACCTCCCGGTTCCAACACCGTGGAGACTACTTGAGGCCGTACAAGGACTTGCGCAAGCGCCAGACCTTGTCACCGTCCTCAAATCCTGGTGGCTGAGCCACGTAGATCTCCTCATCTAGAGAGCCATGGAGGAACGCGTTGTTCACATCCATCTGGTGCAGTTCCCAGTCATGCTGAGCCACTACACCGAAGAGAGCTCAAGCTGAGGTCATGCGGCCGACAGGGGCAAAGGTGTCAGTGTAATCAACTCCCTCAATCTGAGAGTACCCCTTGACGACCAAGCGGGCATTGTAGCGTTCCAGTGAGCCATCCGGCTTCACCTTCTTGCGAAAGATCCACTTGACCTGAGTCGCCTTCCTCCCAGGGGGAAGGTCGACCAGCTCGTAGACTCTGTGCTCTCGGATAGCGCGAAGCTCATCCTCGCAGGCAGCTCGCCAGGCATCGGCATCCTGCGATGAGAAAGCCTCCCTCAATGTGCCCGGATCAGGCGCCATAGAGGGGGAACTCTGCGTGGCAAGTGCACACGCCTCAGTGTTAGGCCTGACGGCTACGAGATCAGCTACTGCGTCATAGGCCATATGGAACTCGCAAGTGACCAGGTCGTGCCCTATGGGGCACGCTGGGTGTACCTCTGAAAGCTCAGTGCGGACACTCAGGCCTAAGGCCTTTGTGCCTGGATCACCGCTCGCGATGCTACGAGAGGAACGCCTGGGTCCGGGACCCGACGCTCGCTGAGCTCCGGAATCCAGTGGTCGAAGGCGGCCACCGGGCTCACGGGAGTAACCGGAGGTCGAGGGGTGCACCTCAGGCTCAGGAACAGGTACGACCACAGGAACAGGTACGACCATAGCTGGTGAGGGCTGAGACGAGGTAGCCGGAGATGCCGTGCGAGGAGATTCGTGTGTGGGGGATACAGAGCTGGGTGTGACAGCAGGCAAGGCTGGCCCGGACACTGAGACAGGAGTGTCAGCCGACGTAGGGATAGGAGTGGGCTGGACTGGGTCAGACGCCGGAGCAGGGGTGCCAGTAGACACAGGTGATGGTGCAGGAGGAGGCGTGAGAGCAGCGGTACCTGTGGGGTGTGAAACAGGCTGTACAGGCGGGATCTCTGGACCAACGGCAATGATAGCCGGATCATCAAATGTTGGAGACCAAGAGGGGACTCGAGCGGACACATCAGCCTGACGAGGAATGGTCACTGGCGGAGAAGTCTCCCCCATCCGCCGAGGACTCTCACAGGAAGGGACATGCGCTGCAGAGAGGGCTGTGATCGAAGTCAGATCACGGTATGTGAGTGACTCAAAAAACAGCGCGTCACGGGACTCAATGACACGACGGCGAGTGGGGTCCCAAAAGCGCCAGGCCTTCGACCGAGGGGAGATGCCGATGAAGGCACACAAGCGACCCCGAGGGGAGACCTTGGACCCCTGCTGGTCCTCGGTGTACCACGCGGAGGCCAGGGAACCCCAGACGCGAGCGAGACGAAGATCAGCACGGTGGCCAAACCAGAGCTCGTACGGTGTAACATGATCCGAAGCGGACCATGCGGGAGGCGGTTCCAGACCCAAGTCATGTAGGCAAAGCCCTCGAAGGTGAAAGACTGCGGGAGACCGCACTCAGACTGCATGGCGCGAACCGCATCCTCCATGGTGCGGTTCTAGCGCTCAGATACACCGTTCTGCTGTGGGGTAGCAGGAGCGGAGACCTGGTGAAAAATGCCGTGCTCAGCAAAGAAGGAGTCCATCTCACCGAGGAACTCACCGCCGCAATCTGAGCGAAAAGTATGTAGCGTGTGGCGAGACTGACGCTCAGCCATCACGAGCCAGAGCCGAACCGCAAGGGCGGCGTTGCTCTTCTGACGCAGACTGTAGACCCACCGCATCCGGGTGAAGTCATCAGTCAGCGTCAAAACATACTAGCCCCTCTCGGACAGGGACTCGACCGGGAGAGGACCGAGCAGGTCCGAGTGGACCAACTCCAGAGGCCTCAGTGCTCGGGAACACAAATCAGGGTAAGTGCACCGGTGCATCTTCTCCTGAGTGCAAAAAAGACAGTCGGTCTTGGGTGGCTTCTCGAAAGAAGCCACGTCAAGACCAAGAGCAGGCTGTGTCCGAATGAGCTTCGACACAGTGTTGGAGCCCACGTGACACAGACGACGGTGAAGCAACCGCTGGTGTTCCGGGGATAGAACACCAGTGACAAAAACGCGACCAGAGGAGGAGGGAGCGCAAGGGGAGGAAGGCCGAGCAATGCGATACAAATCATCTATAACTGAAGCACGTAGGACAATGCTACGGGTGTCAAGAGCAGTCACAGTCGCTGAATCAGCGGTATGCTCAACGGAAAGACCCATCAGAGTGCAGGCACGCACAGACAACAGACTGAGCTCAAGATCAGGCACAAACAGCACGTCAGAGAGATACAGGGGGCCAGACGGACCATCAAAGCATACAACCCCAACACCGTGGACCGGCAAGGACTGACCAGAGCCTGTACGAACAGAACGGACAGATGTGACAGGACCAAGTACCACAAAGTCACTACGACGACACGTCATGTGATGGGTGGCACCGAAATCGATGATCCAAGTGCCACCGGAGTCACGACTGGTGGATGTCACTATACAACGAGCAATGGAACACTCGGCATCAGAGGGATGCTGAGCCGTCAGTGGGAAGGAACGACGTACATCACGAAGGTGAGACTCATGAATCCAGTCAGTGTAGTCAGGCCCATCATCATCACATGCGGATTGTGCTCCCCCACACGTGTCATCACGAGTCACGAGGACGGACGAACAAGCAGTCTGTGACCCACTCGACGATGACAACACACTCGCACCTCCCTGAAAGTGAAGTGCCAGAAGATGACGAAGCTCGGCGATGGTGCGGTCGTGTGAGTCTGGATCACTACTGCTCGCTGGTGAGGACGCAGGAGCAGCTGCAGTCGTGGTCGCCGCGCGTCCAGAGGAGTGTGCAGGCGACGTGCCGGATGCGGTGCACGAAGCATGGGCAGCCTGAAGCCCACGAGTGATGCGCGCCGAGTCAAGCGACTGCTGGCACTCGGTGTAGCGATGGGCGCCTCCATAGTTATAGCAGTGCACGAAACGGCCACTGCTACCACTGGATGATGGCTGCTGCTGACCCGATCCGTGCCTCCTATTCTTCTTCTTCCCCTGGGCAGCTGCTGCAACGCCCTGCGTCTGCGTGGGTATAGACGGGGTCGAAGAGGAGGAGGAAGATGAGGTAGTGATGGAGGTGGATGAGGGTGACTGCAGGAGGGAAGATGGTGGTGATACGATGACTGCTGCAGCGAGGGAAGTCTCCTGATGCACTACTGCTGCCTCGTGGGCCGATGTCACCTGGAGGAAAAGCTGATGCGCCTAGGGGAGCAGCTGCAGAGTGGCTGAGAAAGGCTCGAGGGCAGCGTCGCTGTACCGTGTGAAGATGTCGGTGTACTCCAGGCAAACTCCGAGCATAATCGTCCGAAGCGCCCACAGCTGTGTGCCCCCTGAGGTCCCCAGACGCGTGTAGATATGCATGGCGCGTCGCCAGTAGTCCGCCGCAGACTCCGGTGGCCCCTGACGGAGCGAGTGGAAAGCACGAATGTGTGACGCACGCGTGGCGTGCGTCTCCGCGGCCAGTAGGGACAACGCCAGATCCCAGCCTCCACGAGGATCGGCTCCGGTGCCTGTGCCAGCCTCACCGAGGAAGGGGCGGAAGTCGACGACTGTCTCGCGTGGCATGGCATAGAGAAGTCCGCGCATGGCCCGGGCTGCTATCAGCGCCTGTGCTGGATCTGTAGACTGCTATGGGCTGTGGTAGTAAGGCCACACTCCCTCGGAAGTGGCCCACACCTGAAACAGGATCTCCAAGCACTTGGAGCTATCCTCGCTGATGTACCGTGGAGGTGGTGCCTCAAAGTCCTTTGGCTGCCGCTCCGTGGGGAGAGCAACCGTAGGCTGAGGAGGGCGAGAGACGGGAAAAACTCCTAGGAGAGGGTGATCACCGGGGAAGTCAGGTGACTATCGTATCGGGGACACAGGTGGAGGTCGGGTACCCGTCTGTAGCTGACGGAGGCGCTCCTGTAAAAGACAAATCTCCTGCTCCTGGGAGTCATCCTCGAAGCCTGGCATGAATGGCTCGTCATCAAGGAGGTCAGCAGGTGGTGGAGAAACCACAGCAGGATGTGAAGCAAGCGGAGTACCTGTCACGGGCACCTGGGCCGAGTGCTGGGTAGAGGCTGCAACGTCGGCAGGTCCCTAAGGAATCCGCGAAGGAGCCGTGGATTGAGCACGCAGAAGCTCAATCAGCGTGCGGATCGCGTCAGTCTGCTCTCGCTGCAGACGACGCAGTTCATCCTGCTGGCTGCGCAGGTCCTCAATGGCCTGCAAGCGAGGGCTCAATACCCCTGAAGAAGAGGAGGGATCACCTGGCCCCTTGTCCTTGTCGTCGGGCGAACTCATGTCGCCGCTCACTACGGGACGACAGGTCAAGTTTGTTGGATTTCAAAACCGTCTGCGTTTCTCGAGGAGTTGAAACGCTAGAAACTTTTGATTTTCCGGGTGAAGATTTGGCTTAGTGTAATGCTGATGTCAGCAAGTGGTTGCTGACGTCAGCACGACTTGATGACGTCAGCAATCAACAATGCTGACGTCAGCTCGTCCCCTCCTTCCTTTTTTTTTGTCACGGTTCTGCGCGAGTGTGGAGCCGCTTCGCGGTGGCGCGCGGCAGCTCTGCGGAAGCTGCGCAGTAGCTTCCGCCCAGCTGCTGCTGCAGCTCTGCTGTCAGCTGCAGCAACAGCTGCGTAGCTGCGTGTGCAGCGGTGGCAGCAGCGGCTGCGCTGCTGCTGCTGCTGCTGCTGCTGCGCGCTGCAGCAGCTGGTGCGCACTGCAGCTATTGCTGGCTGCCGCCGCCGCGCGCTGCTGTTGCTGCCACTGCTGCGCTGCTGTTGCTGCTGCTGCTGTTGCTACTCTGCTGTGGCCGCCGCGACTGCCGCTGCTGCTGCTGTGCTGCTGCCGCCGCTGCCGCTGCTACGCTGCTGCTGCCGACGCTGCTGCTGCGCTGCTGCTGCCACCGCTACTGCCACGCTGCTACTGCGGCCGCTACTGCTGTGCTGTTGTTGCCGCCGCCTCTGCTGCTGCTGTTCTGCTGTTGCGGCTGTGGGAGGGCGGCTGCACGCACTGCAGCCGCCATGCACCTCTGCGTGGCGGTACACGCCGCTGCTGCTGCCTCTGCAGCTGCGATCTCACGTGATGGGTGGAGTGCGTTGACGGCGACCGGCCGTCTCCAACAGACCCCAGGAACTCTTCTGCAGCGGTGACTCTCACTAGTGCTGCTCTGCTGCGTCTCTGCTGCGCAGCTCAGTGAGAACTGTCTCACTGCTCTGATACCATGAGAAAGTGTGTAGAAGCTTCCTAACAACACACCCGATGACCGGGCGTCAGTGCCTGATCAGACGGTGACGACAGTCACAGGTCGTACACACAACGGCAAGGGTTTGGCTAGGAGACACAAGGCACAGTGTCAGAATGCATAATATAGCATATGTAGAGAGAAATGACAAATGACAGGTCTATGGCATGAATACCTGCCGCGGCGCACGGCGGGTGTCGCACGCGGCAGTCCAAAAGCTGTCCTAAAACCGGCCCAAAACCACTGTTTTGGCCGTAACTCTGCGCACACATGTCCGAATGCTAAGCCGTCTGAACCTAGACGTGCAGAATCAAAAGACGGATGCTACGACTGGTCACATGCATGCATCCATTGACAGACAGAGGACATACAATGTAAAAACATGCAAATAAGCCTCATGGCCAGTCCGCCAAAAGACGCCTGCA
>SZWC01011969.1:32513-45859 GCA_023375785.1 Penium margaritaceum
GAGAGAAATGACAAATGACAGGTCTATGGCATGAATACCTGCCGCGGCGCACGGCGGGTGTCGCACGCGGCAGTCCAAAAGCTGTCCTAAAACCGGCCCAAAACCACTGTTTTGGCCGTAACTCTGCGCACACATGTCCGAATGCTAAGCCGTCTGAACCTAGACGTGCAGAATCAAAAGACGGATGCTACGACTGGTCACATGCATGCATCCATTGACAGACAGAGGACATACAATGTAAAAACATGCAAATAAGCCTCATGGCCAGTCCGCCGAAAGACGCCTGCAGGACGTAGAAAACACAGCAAAGAGTCCCGGTGACATCTAGGGCTCTGGAACAGTGGTCGGTCAGCTCCAAGCTGGTAGTCCGCCTGTCGTCACGCCGGTGTCACCAGGGCCGCCTGCCTCAGGAATCTGCACAAGCATGGACACGGCCGAGTGGTCACAGTAAACTGTATAGGAACGACACAAAGCACAACACTCAGAACATGGTTTGTGACACATTTTGGCTTGCGATTCCAATGAGGACCAGAAAAAATGGAGCAGGTGACAAGGTGATACCATTGCCGGACGGGAGGTGGTGGGGGATTCACACGAGGGCTGTGGTGGATGGAATGGGAACCATTAGATTGCCTTATGGATTGGAAGGGAAGCCCTAGTTGTTGCGTTTCCTTGAAAGCTTACAAAGAGGGCTAGAGGTGGTGGTCACGTGAGCAAGATTTGTGGGGTGGGTTACTAGGCAACTACCTAGGTGAGCTGTGTGGAATGGGTCGGGTGAGCACAATGGAGCACGGGGCATGCCATAGATGCGGTCAATGCTTTTTGCCTTAGAAACCAAATCACACCGAGGCCATGTGACAAAGGAGGAGCGAGTGAGATAAGCACCAGTGAGCACGCACCCATAGCAAGCATCACGCTCAGGTGGGCAGCTAGAAAACCTAGGCAGCAGGTTGGGGCAGCATGCGTTGTTGATGCATCGTGCAGGCTTCCACGCTCGTTGCTTAAGTCTGCTGCCCCCTCAGTCTGCTGCTCGTTGCTTAAGTCTAGAAGCTCTGGGTTTGTTACTAAAAAACGTGCGCACCAGTGTTAGCGCCAGAAAGCAGCTGAAAACTGAAAGTGATTGATTAGGAATCAAGAATGAGCAACAATGGGAGACCCCTCCAAGTTCTAGCTCCTCCCCACTAGTGTAGAACTTGTTACTCAGCTAACCAGTTAATCAGAAAACAGTCTAGGACCTATTTTCTGGCAAGCACGGTTTTCTCGATGAGCCCTGCCAAACGCCCTACAGCCCAAAACCCGGGCGTCGTCCATTTTGCTTCAATACCATAACACCGCCGCTGCAAACGCAGTCATGCCGTCAGAATCATCTAGAAAAAAAGCAGTAAAGAGTTATGGCTGCCCGAACCCAGGTAGTGCCTACGACAGTCAACGATGCCAAACAGGGCCATACAGCAGGAGACATGGACCCTAGGCATCGCATGATGCTGCAGATTCAAGGCCACAACCAGACAAAGCACTAGGTGCATGCACACAACATCTGCAGTGGCAGTGACCGCCGGCGTCCCGACCACCGAGGAGGCCTGCCGATGGAGCTGAGCGCATCGCCAGAGGGAGGAGGCTCTAACAACGGGTGAGTGGGCCTCAGCGTGCGTCGGCGCTACCGAGCGACACTCTAGCGGCGTCAAGTCTCGCCGTCAGTCATCTGCACGCCGATGTACACAAGCTGGGAGGACACAAGAGAGAACAATGAGAGATACACGAAAACCAACACTCCCCCATGACTCACAGGCGTATTGCACATGTGCGGGCAGAGACACAGTCAACGACCAAACTCCTCAAGGCCAAGCAAAAACACAACCAGGGAGAGAGAGAGTCACTCACGGACGCATGCCGACTGAACTCACAACCTTCTTGAACGAGTCGCGCTTCAGTGCCTTGGTCAAGAAGTAACACGAGTGTCGTGTTGTCTCAACTCACACGATGTTGATGTTGCCGTCATGCAACAACCAACGCACATAGTGATACTCAACGTTGATGTGCTTTGTGAATGTATGATGCACGCCGTCATTGTCGGCGATGGCCATGGCACTCTCATTGTCACAGAGCAACGTGATGGATGCGACGGACTGACGCAACTCGGACAACAGACAACGCAACCACACACTCTCACGCGTGCCTGAGCCAAGAGCAACGTACTCAGCCTCAGTAGTGCTGCGTGCAACGCACCCCTGCTTGCCACTACACCAGGACACAACTATGCCGCCAATCAGAAAGATCCAACCTGTGTGACTCTTACCGTCCGGACTGTCGGCCCAGTCACTATCGGTGTAGCCCATCGTGACAACAGACGGCTTACGGCGGAACATGAGACCTCGCCGAGGAGTCGAGACGACATACCGTAGTACTCGGATCGCGGCCTCGTAGTGGAGGTGACCCAGCTCATGAGAGAATTGGGTTAGGAGGTTGACGGCGAAGGCGATGTCTGGGCGCGTCATCGTCGCCAGGAACATCAGTGACCCGATGACTTGCAGGTACGTGGTCACATCAATTGGCTCCCCCATAATGGCTAGGTCAGGACTCTTCAGCTTCACATGGCCATCGAGTGACATGGGTGAGGATGCGCTTGGCATGAGTGGCAGGTCCTCCGCAAAGCGGGTGGACAGTGTCTGCATATAGGCAGCCTGGTGGATGTGCAGGACGCCCTGGGAGCGATCATGCTCGAGCTCCATGCCCAAGAAGACTCTGGCAGATCCGAGGTCCTTCATCTGGTAGGCGGCGTGTAGCACTTCCTTGACACGCTACATGTCAGCCGTGTCTGGCGACACAATGAGTGGATCATCGATGTAAACCAGAACAGCGGCGAAAGTCTGGCCTCGCGGACTGACAAACAGCGCACGGTCAGCGGTGCTGCGCTGGAGCCCGCCACAGAGGAGCATGCTGCTGATTTCTTGGTTACAGCATCAAAGCAACAGCTTCAGGCCATAGAGGGCCTTGCACAGTCGCCAGACTCTCCCAGTGCCATCGTCGGAGCCTGGGGGCTGCACCATGTAGAGCTCCTCACCCTCCAGTGAACCATGGAGAAAAGCGTTGCACATCTGATGCAGCTCCCACCCATGCTGGGCGACCATGCTGAAGAGTGCTCGGCAAGTGGAGAACCGGCCAACTGGGGCAAAGATCTGGTCGTAATAGACCCCAGGAATCTGGGCAAACCCCTTGGCTGTAAGGCGGGCCTTGTACTTGTCCAAGGACCCGTCGGGCTTCCACTTGCGCCAAAAGACCCACTTGGCACCGAGGGCCTTCCGATGTGGAGGAAGGTCGATGAGGTCGTACACGTGGTGCTGTCGGATGGTAGTGAGCACATCGGCGAAGGCAGCGTCCCAGTGTGCGGCCTCAAGAGAGGCTCGTGCCTCGCACAGGGTCGCTGGGTCCTCCGGGCGTGCTGTGGAGCGGACTGAGAGAGCGTGTACGTCCCACGCTCTAGGTGGAATGCGCACGAGTGTAGACACGACAGCATGGCGATGCTCGTGATAAAGCATGGCGTAGCCTAGTGCAGAGCCCGGGTGAAGGTCTGCAATGATGGCCGAGGCGGTCAAGCCGAGGGCCTTGGTGCTAGGATCCCCACTCACGACCGTGGGAGTGGAGGAGACACGTGGAGCCACGGGGGGTCGAGGCGCCATGGAGCGCAGTGCGACGGTCTGCGCGCTCACCGACAGTCTGGGTCGGAGGCTGCTGCCTGGGCCATGCGTGTAGCGTGGCAGGGCAGGCGATGGCACTGAGTCCGCCGGGAGAATGGAGGTGGATGGGGTTGCTGGTCCGGAGGTGTCCGTGGATGAAACTAGGGCTGCTGGCCTGACTGGAGCAACTGGAGGTGGTGGCCCGGAGGGGCCAGCGGACGCAACTGGGGCTGCCGATCTGGAAGGACTAGCAGACGCGACTAGGGCTACTGGTCCGGAGGGACCAGCGGATGCGACTGGGGCTGCTAGCTCGAAGGGACCAGCGGACGCGACAGGTGCTGCTGGCCTGGAGGGACAGCGGACGCGACTGGGGCTGCTGGCCCGGAGGGACTAGCGGACGCGGCTGTGGTTGCCAGCCCGGAGGAACTAGCGGACGCGACTCGGGCTATTGGCCCGGAGGGACCAGTGGATACAACTGGTGCTGTCGGCTCGGAGGAACCAGTTAACGTGATTGGGACTGCTGGCTCGGAGGGACCAATAGATGCGACTGGGCCTGCCGGTTCGGAGGGACCAGCGGTCGCGACTGGGGCTGCCGGCTCAGAGGGACTGAGGGATGTGTCACCCGGAAGCGGTAGGGCAGAGGATGGACTCACCACTCCCCCACGTGACGGGATGGACACGGATGAGCTGGAGCGAATGAGGTCGCGAGGAAACAGGTGCTCGAAGAAGAGGGCGTCCCGGAACTCAACGATGCAGTGCCGGGAGGGATCCCAGAAGCGCCAGGCCTTGAACTGAGGAGAGACACCGAGGAAGGTGTAGGGAAGTCCGCAGGGGGCAAGCTTGCCGCCCTGCTGCGGGGCGGGTAGCCACACAATGGCCACGCAACCCCAGACGCGAGCCGGGCGGAGGTCAGCGCACTGACCGCACCAATGCTGGTACATCGTGGATCGGCGAGGAAGGGGACCGTGGGGAACCCGGTTCCAGACCCAGGTCATGTAGGCTATGGCTTCAAAGTAGAAGCCATCGGAGAGATGAGACTCTACGCGCATGGTGTCAACGGTGTCGGCCATGGTACGGTTCCACCATTCGGAGACACCGTTCTGGGCGGGCGTGTAAGGTGCGGACGTCTCATGGCGGATGCCGCGGGAGGCAAGAAAGGTTATGGCCTCATTCATGTACTCACCATCGCGATCCGAGTGAAAACGGCAGAGAGAGCGGCCACACTCGTGCTCTGCAAGGACAATCCAGTCTTGGATGGCGTGGGCGGCATCGCTCTTCTGTCCAAGGCAGAAGATCCAGCGGTAGCGAGAATAGTCGTCAGTCAGGGTGAGGACATAGCGACCATGCTCACCGACGGACTCGGTGGGGAGAGGACCCATGACGTCCGAGTGGACAAGGTCAAGAGGGGCGGACGCACGGAAGGAAGACAAGGTGCACGTGGACCAGTGCATCTTCCCTTGAGCACAATCAATGCACTCAGTGGGGCATGGGAGGGGGAAAGTCTCCGAGTCAAGGCCCTTGGCCGGGTNGAATAGTCGTCAGTCAGGGTGAGGACATAGCGACCATGCTCACCGACGGACTCGGTGGGGAGAGGACCCATGACGTCCGAGTGGACAAGGTCAAGAGGGGCGGACGCACGGAAGGAAGACAAGGTGCACGTGGACCAGTGCATCTTCCCTTGAGCACAATCAATGCACTCAGTGGGGCATGGGAGGGGGAAAGTCTCCGAGTCAAGGCCCTTGGCCGGGTGGGTGCGGAGCATGCTGTCTACGACGGCAGAGTGGACGTGGCAGAGGCGGCGGTGGAAGAGAGGAGTGTGCTGAGGAGAAAGTGTACTGGTGACAAACACAAGTCCTGTGGCGGCCGACGGGGAGGAGACGGAAGGAGAGGAGGAGCTACGAGGTACATGCCACAGGTTGCCACGGGCGGTGGTGTGCAGCACAACAAGACCAGACGGACGCAACGACACCGTGCCAATACCACGCGAGTGCACAACGTCCATGCTCGTGCGGTCAAGAGCAGTGACGGACAGTAAGCTGAGCTCAAGACGAGGGACGAAGAGGACATCGGTCAAAAAGACGTCATCGAAGGGACCACGGAAACGAACGACGCCAACACCACAGACAGGAAACACCTGGCCAGAGCCTGTCCAGACACCGAAGACATTGCCTATACGACCGAGTATACTAAATGCCTCACGAGGGACCGTCATGTGATGCGTGGCCCTGCAGTCGATGATCGAGGTCTGAGCAGGGTCCTGGACCGGGGTCGCTAGTTCGCTAACGGTCACATGGCAGGAAGCAAGGGATGCGGACGCAATGGAAGGAGGCGCGAACCAAGATTGCCAATCGTCAAGCCAAGCAACGTCATCATGGGAAGGGGTAGCGGAGACCATGAGAGATGACGAGACGGACGAGGATACGGGGCACGACCGTAGCTCAGTCTTAGTCATGCAGGGCTGGACAAGAGAGAAAGAAATGATGCAACTCGCATTTCCCTGGGGAGGAGGGCGAGGCAGGCCGAGCTGGAGCGCGATGAACTGCTCCAGCAAGCGCTCACGGGAGGACGGACCAGGAGTGTAGACGGAGTGTGGGGTGACAGCGCCGGAGCCCGGGTAGAAGGATGACTGTGCTGGTGCCGACGGCTATGGCGTTCGTGGCGGCAGGCCTGGCGAGGCAACCATAGTGGTGGAGCTGCTGGACGAGGCCAAGGTGTCAGAGCCGGCGACAGTTGTGGCGGCAGAGGCGAGACGACGCTCACGCTGGCGACGCATGGTGGCAATGACGCGCGCCTCGTCCGTTGGTAGAGGGCACGTGTACCACCCGTGCCCGGGTTGGCCATAGTTGTGGCAGACCGAGCCGCCACCACTGGACCCGCTCGACGGCTGCTGCTGCTGGTGCTGTTGACCCTTGCCTTTCTTGTTCCAGCGCTTCTTCTTCCCTAATGACGATGAGGTAGATGCGACGGGGGAGGCGACGGCCACGGAGGCGACGGTGGGGGCGGCGACGGCAGGGGAGGCGACGGCCTCCGTGCGCTAGAGTTGGGACTCCAGACGAGCTTCCTCAATGCGGAGGAAGAGATCGTATGCCCAGGGCAGGAGGGAGCCCTGGGCCGCCATGGTGGAGAGAACGTCATGAGGGTGGTGGAAGAAGACGTCCGCGTACACGTCGGTGGCACCACGCTTGATGGTGAGGAGGGTGGCCAGAGGGGGTGGGGCAGACTTCCCGAAGCGACGAAGGATGTCCTTTGCCGCTGCCAGTAGGAGGTGACCGTCTCGGTCTCCCCCATGTGCAAGGAGTTGAACTCCCGCAGAAGGCGGCTGGTCTCAGCCTCGCTGGACAGGCGATGGGGATGAGTGAGGACGTGCCACGCGGGTGTAGGGTCAGGGGTGGCGCCAACGGTGAAGCCGCCTAAGAAGGGCTCGAGGGCGAGGTGGGAAGCCGGAGGGGCAACAGGGACTAAAGCATGGACAGAACGACCATCGTCATATAACTGGTCAGTTAGGGTGGCATCGTATGGCAGGGTGTAGTTTACCCACATGCCCTCACCCTGCGCTCAGATCCGGAAGCAGAACTCCCAACTCTGGAACTGCTCGCCTGCCTGAAGCGGGGGCGGCGGCGGCTCAAAGTCCTTTTGCCTGCAGCCGGCACCCAGAGTGGGGCCAAGGACGGAGGTCACTGTCTGCCGCTGGCGCTGAGTCTGCTGCTGCGCCAAGTAGTGCGTGGAAGTAGACACAGCTCAATTGGCGTTCCCAAGAGGAGTGAAGGATGGCGGCACGATAGGAGCAGTCTGAGAGACCAACGGCTTCAGTGCCGCAAGCTGCTACGTCAGGGCGGTGAGCTGTTGCTGAAGAGCAGCGAGGGGGTCAGGGTTGTCGCCAATGACACCAGAGGGCTACTGCCACTGCTGCTATTGCTGCTGCTGCTGCTGCTACTGCTGCTGCTGCTCATGCTGCTCATGCTGCTCCTGTAGCTCCTGCTGCTACTATTGCTGGTACTACTGCTGTTGCTCCTGCTACTGTTGCTGCTCCTGCTGCTGCTACAGCCACTACAAGAAAGGGAGGGTGGGGGTCCCCCCAAGAGAGGAGGACCCCTCCCCAGTGGGGCTACTAGCCATGGTGTGATGCCCTTTTGTGTTGTCTGGTTTTTTTTTTGGGTGTGGTGCTGACGTTAGCAGTGACATCTGCTAAGGGCCGTGGACATCCTGTCCACCCTTAGGTTTGCTTCCCCCTTCCTTTGCCCCACTTCTTTTGTGAGTTGATGACGTCAACAGTGACGTCAGTAGTGACGTCAGTAGTGACGTTAGCAGCGGGATGCTGATGTCAGCAGTGGAGGTTGTTGAGGCCGCCGCTGTAGTTGCTGTTGCTGCTGCTGCTGCTCCTGTTGTATCTGCTGCTACGGCTACTTTTGCTGCTGCTGCTACTGTTGTTGCAGCTGCTGTTGCTGTTGCGGTTGGTAGTGGTGGTGGTGCTACTACTGCTGCTGCTGCTACTGTTGCTGCTACTATTGTAGCTGTTGCTGCTGTTGCTGCTACGGCTGCTGTTGTTGCTGCTACTGCTGGTGCTGCTGCGGCTGCACTTACAACAGCAACTGCTGCTGCTGCAGGCTCCTATGGCTGCTGTGGCGGCTGCAGCAGCAAAGGTAGTTGCTGCAGCCGCAGCAGCAAAGCATGTGGGATGATTTTTTTTCTTGCGTTGTTTTCTTTTCCTTTTCTCGTCTGTCACACCGAGCAATTGCTCGCTCCTAGCTGCGAGCAGTGGGCTGCTGCTCGCTCGCAACGAGTTGCTCATCGCCGGGAGCAGCGGGCTGCTGCTTGTTGCTTGCTACTACGGGCAGCGAGCAGCAGCAACCGCTGCCAACAGCTGCTCGTTGAAGCCGCTGCTGCATCTGGTTGCTGCTGCGGCTCGCTGTTGCGGCTGCTACAGCCTACTGCTGCTGCTGCATGCTGTTGCAACTGTTGCTTGTTGCTTTTGCAAATCACTACTCTTGCAGGCTGCTGCTGCTGCGAGCTGCTGCTGCGGGCTACTACTGGTGTGAGCTGCTGTAGCTGCAGGCTACTGCGAGCTGCTGCTTTTGCCTCCTGCTGCTGCTGCATGCAGCTTTTGCTGGCTGTTGTTACCACTGCTCACTGTCGTTGCATGCGGCTGCCGTTGCTGCTGACTGTTGCTGTTGCATGCTGGTGCCAGTCACTGCACTTGGGTGACATTGCAGCGTGCGTCGTCGCCGATAGGTGTTGGACACGGCCCGCCGCTCACCTCCTCACGTCACGCGTGGGGGTCATTGCTGCCAAAAAATTTCGTCAACATTTCCCCTGGCCTAGTGGCCGTGGGAAAAAATCTGACGCCGCCACCAGGAGGGTCAATGCTACCGGAAAAAATGCAGCAGCATTTCCCCTGCACTGGTGCATATGGGGGGCCGCCGGCGTTGTCTGGCACCTGTACGCCAGTATTCTGCTGCTGCTGCTACGCTATGGCTCTGATACCAAGCTAGAAAACCTAGGCAGCAGGTTGGGGCAGCATGCGTTTTTTATGTACCATGCGGGCTTCCACGTTCGTTGCTTAAGTCTGCTGCCCCCTCAGTCTGCTGCTCTAGAGTCGAAGTCTGGAAGCTCTGGGTTTGTTACTCAAAAACGTGCTCGCCAGTGCTAGCGCCAGAAAGCAGCTGAAAACGGAAGTGACTGATTAGCAATCAAGAATGAGCAACAATGGGAGACCCCTCCAAGTTCTAGCTCCCCCCCACTAGTGTAGAACTTGTTACTCAGCTAACCAGCCAATCAGAAAATAGTCTAGGACCTATTCTCTAGCAGGCAGGGTTTTCTCGGTGAGCCCTGCCAGACGCCCGACAGCCCAAAACCCGGGCATCGTCCGTTTTGCACAAAAACTGGACCATACCACAATACCGCCGCTGCGAACGCAGTCATGTGGTCAGAATCAGCTACAAAAACAGCAGTAAAGAGTTATGGCTGCCCAAACCCAGGTAGTGCCTACGACAGTCAACGATACCAAACTGGGCCATACAACAGGAGACATGGACCCTAGGCACCGCATGATGTTGCAGATGCAATGCCACAGCCAGACAAAGCGCTAAGTGCATGCAGACAGCATTTGTAGTGGCAGTGACTGCCGGCGGCCCGGCCACCGAGGAGGCTTGCCGATGGAGCTGAGCGCATCGCAACAGGAAGGAGGCTCCAGCGACGGGTTAGTGGGCCTCAGCGTGCGTCGGCTCCACCGAGCGACACTCTTGCGGCGTCAAGTCTTGTCGTCATTCATCTGCACGCCGATGTACACAAGCCGGGAGGACACAACAGAGTACAATGAGAGGTGCACGAAAACCAACATGGGCAAGTGCCGCCACTTGGTGGTCGAGCCCGACCACTCGGATTAGACCGAGGGCGACTACTCACCAATGAAACAGAAATGCTAGGGGGCAGGTTGGGGCAGCACCGTTTCTGATGCAACGTGCGGGCTTCCACGCTCGTTGCTTAAGTCTACGGCCCCCTCATTCTGTTTCTCTAGAGACCAAGTCTGAAAGCTCTGGATTTCTTACTGAGAAATGCGCGCGCCACTGTTAGCACCAGAAAGCAGCTGGAAACTGAACGTAACTGATTAGGAATGAAGAATGAGCAACAATGGGAGACCCCTTTAAGTTCTAGCTCCCCCCCACTAGTGTAGAACTTGTTACTCAGCTAACCAGCCAATCAAAAAGTAGTCCTAGACCTATTTTTCGGGGGAGTGACCATATACCCACAGAATTCCCGATATCTACCGCGGTGTCCAGATGTCGCACAATAACCACGCCATATCCAAAGGACGGAACTTTAACAACGCGATGTCCACCGCACTGGCCATTATCCACGACACACACGAGCCGTTTCATATGTGAACGCCATATCCATCGGGTTTTAACTTTACTACGCTATATCCATTTTCGGAGAAATGGCAAGTCGGCCCATGACGAATGCTCCCCAGTTGGCCGAGCGGGTACTGTGTGCGATTCTTCCTCATCCGCGTATTCGCCTGACAGACTGTCGTGCTGTCGTTTTCTAACGAAGAATGCATGAATGTAGCGTTCGAGGTGATTGGACGTTGACATCGCCGTAATACAGCGACGGCTACGGCATCGTGCGGTGCAAGCATGATAACGTGTCCAATAAGCTATGTTCTGTGCTGGTTATGGACTCAAACTCGGGCTACATATTACGAGCATCATAGCACGACAATATGAGCATTGTGGGCGCACGAATAATACCGCCTGCATTCGTACCCAGGTACCGCTTGTTAGATTATTACGTTCCTCCGCCAAATGTTCAGTCTGTATTCACAAAAATTAAGAGTAAACTATTTTATTCATGAATACCTTGTTACAAATGGCAAATGGGGACACATGTACAGCTCTATAACATTAGTCTCCATTATTCAAAGGGCTAATAAGAATGCTTTGGGTAAAGGAACATTGCAGTGGGAACATGAAACAATCGTCAATGTCGCATTTTTTGTAATGTCCTCATGGACGTCCACTAACTATCCACTCCCTAATTGGGGGTGGAAGGGAATACAGCCAACTTATTATGTCGCAAACTGCACACAACTGGCCTGGCTGGCAGCAGTCTTCGGCTTCCTCAACGTCGAAGTCTTCAGCACAGTCCTCGTACTCCGCGTTGCTGTCAAAATCATAAAAAGTTTCATTGGCCTCCTCGTTCTCTTCTACTTCACCATTTGAAGCAGTTGAAGAGTCTTCTTGTGATGGACATGTGCAGTAGTACACTTTGGTCACTTGTGTACGTCCCCCACTGGGCCACAACTTGAAGAATACATACGTGGTGCACACTCCAGCCAGAGAGGACATGACTACTAGCTGTCCCATTGTGCAGTCACCATGTTCCATAGTCACTTATGCTCAGCCTTGCAGCCAAGTGTTGAACNGTTGCTGTCAACATCATAAAAAGTGTCATTGGCCTCCTCGTTCTCTTCTGCTTCACCATTTGAAGCAGTTGAAGAGTCTTCTTGTGATGGACATGTGCAGTAGTACACTTTGGTCGCTTGTGTACGTCCCCCACTGGGCCACAAATTGAATAATACATACGTGGTGCACACTCCAGCCAGAAAGGACAGGACTACTGGCTGTCCCATTGTGCAGTCACCATGTTCCATAGTCACTTATGCTCAGCCTTGTAGCCAAGTGTTGAACAGAGGGCACCAACTTAAACAAAGAACATGGAAAGAGGAGAATGAATGGGCGTGGTTTCTTCTTCAAATACTTGTCAGACTGCATACATGGATATAGCCTCAATTTTTATGGGAAAAATTGCTCAAGATATCCAGCTAACATGGACATGGAGAAATTATTTGTTCCAAATTAAACGCACACATGTCCAACAGAAACGCAAATGAAGACACCAACTGCCTTAGGGGCTTCTCCGTGTATTGGGCCACACTCAGCCTGACCCGCCCCACTCTGACTACGTCCTCTGGCAAAGAACACTACAGAAGAAGGGGCTTCCCCACGTGTTGGGCCACTTTATGCCTGACCCACCCCTCCATGTCTTCCAGTACTTGCAGGTCGTCTTGCCATGCTTCGGCCGCACGACATAGCTGCTTGCTTGCTCAAAACAGTCTTGGAAGCTCTGTCACCTGCAAGGAGAATTGGTACAACATTAGCACTAGGTGCAAATACCAAATAGACACACTATGAAGGAAAAGAACAATGGTGACACAATAACACGACTTACATGTACATGTCGTCCTCCACGTCGTCGGGTTCGTCGTCCCACTGGTCTTCCACGCGACAGGCATCCTGCACGGCTGCTGCCTGTTGGTACATCTCCTCCCAACGCTCCCACTCATGCTGGTCCCTTAGGTCCTCGTACCTGTCCTCGTCCTCTTCCTCCTCGTCTGAGTCCTCCAAAATGTACCTTATGGGGTCGTAGACCTCCTCTTCACCAGAGTCATACGTGTTGTCGTTCTCTGGATCATACTGTGGTCCTGCACCTGCACCACTTGCTACTACAGCACCTCCCACTGTGTGTGCAGTTGCGGCTGCACCTGCGTATCCACCTCTGGCACCAGCTTGCCCAAGTGTTGTAGCAGCTGCAGCCGCTACTGCAGCTCTTGCAGTGTTTACCCCGCCAAGGCCTGGTCCTTGCGTGTGTGCAGTGATGGCTGCAGCCCTGCGTTCTCCCGCCCGTGCAGCTGCCCAGCCGGTCACAATGGCCCCCGGCTCTGTGTCCTCAGCACCTCCCACTGTCCCACTGGTGAATGGGTTGGCTCCAGTGACTCTGGTAGCCCCTCCTTCACCAGTATGCACGCCGGGAAAGCGTCCGGCTGCTGTTTCTGCTGCGATGGCAGCGTCGGTGCGTTCTAGTCGACGCAGCAGGGCGTTTGCTACTGCTGCTGCCGCACCACTCACTGCAGGAGGGTTAGTGCACTTCTTCTTCGTGTGTCCTTTCACACCACACTGGGGGCAGATGTAGTTCTTCTTGCGCCGGTCTTCCCGCTCCCACCTTGCACTCTTCGGACGACCTGGTCCACGCTTTGGACCCGGCTGCCGCCACTGCTTGTCTTCTGGGTGTTTGAGGTGGATGGGGTTCACCCCTGGCATGGGATGGTTGTACGTTCTCCGGTACGCCATGCGTGTGTGATGCACGTCCACCAGCGCTTCTGGATTCTCCCCCCTG
>SZWC01011969.1:52623-68287 GCA_023375785.1 Penium margaritaceum
GCTCACCGACGGCCCGGGTCGGAGGCCGCGCCTGGGCCATGTATATAGCGTGGCAGGGCAGGAGATGGTATTGAGTCCAACGGGCCAACGGAAGCGGACGGGGCTACTCGCCCGGAGGGGCTAGTAGATACCGCCGGGGTTGCTTTCCCAGAGGGGTCAGTGGATGTGACCGGGGCTGTCGCCCTGGAGAGGCCACTGGACACGACTGGGGCTGCTGGCCCGGAGGGACCAGTGGACGCGACTTGGGCTGCCGGCCCGGAGGGGCCCGTGGACGCGACAAGGACTACTGGCCCGGAGGGGCTAGTGGACGCGACTGGGGCTTCTGGCCCGGAGGGACCAGTGGACGCGACTTGGGCTGCCGGCCCGGAGGGGCCCGTGGACGCGACAAGGACTACTGGCCCGGAGGGGCTAGTGGACGCGACTGGGGCTTCTGGCCCGGAGGGACCAGTGGATGCGTCTGAGGCTGCTGGCCCAAAGGGGCCAGTGGACGTGACTGGGACTGTCAGTCAGGAGGGGCTAGTGGACGGGACTGGGGCTCCTGGCCCGAAGGGGCCAGTGAACGCGACTGGGGCTGATAGCCCGGAGGGGCTAGTACACGCGATTGGGGCTGCCGGCCCGGAGGGGCCAGTGGATGCGACTGGGGCTGTCGGCCCGGAGGGGCTAGTGGACGCGACTGGGACTGTCGGTCCAAAGGGACAGAGGGATGTGTCACCCGGAAGTGGCAGGATGGAGGACGGACTCACCACTTCCCCACACGATGGGATAGACAGGGACGAGCCGGAGCGAATGAGGTCGCAAGGAAAAAGGTGCTCGAAGAAGAGGACATCGCGGGACGCGACGATGTAGTGGCGGGATGGATCCCAGAAGCGCCAGGCCTTGGACCGACGAGAGACACCGAGGAAGGTGCAGGGACGGGCAGCCACACAAAGGCCACGCAGCCCCAAACGCGATCTGGGCAAAGGCCAGTCCGTTGACCGTACCACTGCTGGTACGGCGTGCACTGGCGGGGAAGGGGACCGTGGGAAATCCGGTTCCAGACCCATGTCATGTAGGCCATGGCTTCAAAATAGAAGCCATCGGAGAGACCAGACTCGACCCGCATGGTGCGGACGGCGTCCGCCATGGTGCGGTTCCACTATTCGGAGACCCTGTTCTGGGCGAGCGTGTAAGGCGCAGACGTCTGATGGTGGATACCGCTGGAGGCAAGAAAGGTCGTGGTCTCACCCATGTACTCACCACCGCAATCGGAGCGAAAGCGGAAAAGAGAGAAACCACTCTCACGCTCCACAAGGACAAGCCAGTCCTAGATGGCTCGGGCGACATCGCTCTTCTGCCGAAGGTAGAAGACCCAGCGGTAGCGAGAATAGTTGTCAGTGAGGGTGAGGAAATAGTGGCGATGCTCTCTGACGGACTCGGTGGGGAGAGGACCCATGACATCAGAATGGACCAGGTCGAGAGGGGCAAATGCACAGGAGGAAGACAAAGGGTATGTGGACTAGTGCATCTTCTCTGAGCGCAATGAATGCGCTCCGTGGGACACGAGAGAGGGAAAGTCTCCGGGTTAAGGCCCTTGGCCGGCTCGGTGCGGAGCATGTTATCTACAGCAGCAGAGTGGACGTGGCAAAGGTGGTGGTGCAAGAGGCGGGTGTGCGGAGGAGAGAGTCAGTTAGTGACAAACACATGGCCTGTGGCGGCCGACGGGGAGGAGAATGGAGGAGAGGAGGACAGACGAGGGACATGCCACAGGTTGCCATGGGCGGTGGTGTGCAGTACGACAAGACCAGGCGGAGGCAACGACGGAGTGCCAACACCACGCGATCGCACAACGTCCATGCTCATGCGGTCAAGGGCAGTGATAGACAGGAGGCTGAGCTTGAGACCTGGGACGAAGAGGACATCGGTCAGAAAGATAACAACGGCAGGACCACGGAAACAAACAACGCCGACACCGCGTACAGGTAACACCTGTCCGGAGCTCGTCCGGACACCGGAGACATTCCTAACAGGACCGAGCATGCTAAAGGCCTCTCAGGAGGCCTCCATGTGATGCATGGCCCCGGAGTCGATGATCCAGATCTCAACAGGGTCCCTGACTGGGGTCGCCAGATCACTAACAATCACATGGCAGCAAGTAAGAGACGCGGATGTGGTGGAAGGGGGCGCGAAACGACACTGCCAATCATCAAGCCACGCAACGTCGTCATGGAGGGGGGTAGAGGAGACCACGGGAGGCGACGAGACAGATGAGGTAGCGTGATACGACCATAGCTCAAACTCAGTCATGCGGGGCTAGGCAGGAGAGCAGGAAGTGACACAACTCACATATCCCTGGGGGGGAGGGCGAGGCAGGCCGAGCCGGAGCGCAATGAATTACTCCAGCTGACGCTCACGGGAGGACGGCCCGGGAGTGTAGACCTAGTGCGGAGTGACGGCATAAGAGCCCGAGTAAGGGAAGGACTGTGCCGGTGAAGGAAAAGGAGGCGCCGACAGCTCCAGGTAATACTGCTGTGTCGCGGGTGTCTGCTGGATTGGTGGAGCTGTCGAAGTGGCAGAGCTTCTGGACGAGGTCGAGGCATCAGGGCCGGCGGCAGCTACGGCGGCAGAGGCGAGACGGCGCTCCCGGTAGCAACGCATGGTGGCGATGACGCGCGCCTCATCCGACGGGAGAGGGCACGTGTACCACCCGTACCAGGGCTGGCCACAGTTGTGGCAGAACGAGCCACCACTGCTGGACACGGTCAAAGGCTGCTGATGCTGCTGTTGCGGCGGACCCTTGCATTTCTTGTTCCGGCGCTTCTTCTTCCCCGAAAACGATGAGGTAGCGGCGGCGGGAGAAGCGACGACCACGGAGGCGACGGTAGGGGAGGCGACAGCAGGGGAGGCAAGAGCCTCCGTGCGCTGGAGTTGGGACTCGAGACGAGCTTCCTCAATGCGGAGGAAGAGCTTTTATGCCCAAGGCATGAGGGTGCCCTGGGCCGCCATGGTGGAGAGGACGTCCTTGGGGTAGTGGACGAAGACGTCCGCGTACGTGCTGGTGGCGCCGCGATTAATGTTGAGGAGCGCGGCCATAGGGGGTGGGGCAGAGGTGCCCAGACGACGAAGGATGTCCTCCTCCCGCTGCCAATAGGCGGTGACCGTCTTGGTCTCCACCCGCAGCAGACGGCTGGTCTCAGCCTTGCTTGACAGCCGATGGGGACGAGTAAGGACGTGCCACGCGGCTGTAGGGTCTGGGGTGGCGCAGGCGGTGAAGTCGCCGAGGAAGGGCTTAAGGGCCAGGCGGGAAGCCGGAGGGGCGGTAGGGACGAGGGCATGTGTGGCGCGACCAGCGTGATACAATTGGTCGGCCTGGGTGGGGTCATATGGGAGGGTGTAGTATGCCCACAGACCCTCACCCTGCGCCCAGATCCGAAAGCTAAGCTCCCAGCTCCGGAACTGCTCGGCGGCCTGAAGTGGTGGAGGCGGCGTCTCAAAGTCCTTCTGCCAACGACCGGCACCTAGAGTGGGACCAAGGATAGAGGTCACCGTTTGCAGCTGGCATTGAGTCTTCTGTTGCGCTAGGTAATGCGTGGCGGCGGACACAGCGGGGCTTGCATGTCCTAGAGGAGTAAATGGTGGTAGCTTGCTGGGTGCAGCATGGGAGGCCAATGGCTGTAGCGCTGCAAGCTAGTGCGTCAAGGCGGCGAGCTGTTGCTGAAGAGCAGCAATGGGGTCAGGGTTTTCGCCAACGATGTCAGAGGGTTGCTACTACTGCTACTACTGTTGTTGTTGCTGCTGCTGCTGATGCAGCTGCTGCTGTTGCTGCTGCTGCTGCTATTGCTGTGGCTGCTGCTGCTATTGCTGTGACTGCTGCTGCTGCTACTGTTGCTGCCGCTGCTGCTGCTGCTGTTGCAACTGCTATAGCTGCTACAAGAAAGGGGGGCTGGAGGTCCCCCCAACAGAGGACGTCGTGTCAGAGGGGCTGTTTTTCATAGTGGATTATGGTGCCTCTCTTCCCCCTTTCCTTGTGTTTTGTTTCTTTTTGTGTCCTACTAATGTCAGTAGTGACATCAACGAGTAGTTATCGTGAGCATATGCTACTACGGTGTGTGTAGAGCTACTGCTTTGTTCCCCTTTTTCTTGTGTTGTTCATGACGGTAACAGTGATGTCAGTTGTGACGTCAACGGACGGCCGCTGACGTCAGCATTGGTGGATGTAGCCACTGCTGCTGGTGCTATTATTGTTGCTGCTATTGTTGCTACTGCTGTTGCTGCTACTTTTGCTGCTACTGTTGCGGCTGCTGCTATTGCTGCTACTCCTGGTGTTGTTGTTTCTGCTATTGTTGCTTCTGCTGCTGCTCCTGCTGTTGCTGCTACTGTTGCTGGCGGGGAGGGGATCTTGTTTTGTTTTGTTTTTTGTTTTTTTCCCTTCTTACTCGTCACTACAAGCTCGCCGCTCGGTGCGAGTGACAAGCCGCAAGCAGCGAGCTCGTTGCTCGATGCTCACTGCAAGCAACATGCTCGCTACGAGCAGCACGCTGCTCGTAGCAAGCAGCGGGCTGTGGATACCAGTGGCTGCTACAGCTGTTGGCTGCTGCTATAGCCGCTGTTCCTGCTGCTAGCTGCTGCGAGCTGCCACTGCTGCTGGCTGTCGCTCACTACTGTTGCTGCTACTACGGGCTGTTGCTCTGAGCTGCTGCTGTTGCAAGCTGCTGCGAGCTGTTGCTGTTACTGGCTACTGCTTCATGCAACTGCTACTGGCTGCTGCTGCAAGTTGCTGCTCCTACTGCAAGTTGCTGCTGTCAACCACACCTGGATGAAGTCGCCGCGTGCGTCGTCGCCAGTAGGCTTCTCATGTGGCCTGCCGCTCATCTCCTCGCGTCAAGCGTGGGGGTCAGTGCTGCCAGAAGAAATCCGGCAGCATTTCCCCTAGCCTAGTGGCCGTGGGCAAAATGCTGACGCCGCGACCAGGCAAGTCAATGCTGCCGGAAAAAATCTGGCAGCATTTCCCCTCCACTGGCACGTATGGAGGTCTGCCAATGTTGTCTGGCACCTGTGCATCAGTCTTCTGCTGCTGCTGCTACACTCTGGCTCTGATACCAAAACAGAAATGCTAGGCGGCAGGTTGGAGCAGCAGCGTTGTTGATGAAGTGTGCGGGCTTCCACGCTCGTTGCTTAAGTCTGCTGCCCCCTCAGTTTGCTGCTCTAGAGACTAAGTCTGGAAGCTCTGGGTTTGTTATTGAGAAGTGCGCGCACCAACGTTAGCGCCAGAAAGCAGCTTGAAACTGAAAGTAACTGATTATGAATAAAGAATGAGCAACAATGGGAAACTCCTCCAAGTTCTAGCTCCCCCCCCACTAGTATAGAACTTATTACTCAGCTAACCAGCCAGTCAAAAAATAGTCCTAGACCTGTTTTCTGGCAGGCAGGATTTTCTCGGTGAACCCTGCCAGACGGCCGACAGCCCAAAACCCGGGCGTCGTCCGTTTTTCCTGAAAACTGGAAGATACAATAATACCAATGCTGCAAACACAGTCGTGCTATCAGAATCAGCTAGAAAAACAGCAACAAAGAGTTATGGCTGCCCGAACCCAGGCAGTGCCTACGACAGTCAGTGATGCCAAATAGGGCCACACAGCAGGAGACATGGACCCTAGACACAACATGATGCTGTATACGTAATGTCACAACCAGAAACAGCGTTGGGTGCATGCAGGCAGCATTTGCAGTGGCAGTGACCGCCGGCGGCCTGACCGCTGAGGAGGCCTGCCGATGGAGCTGAGCGCATCGCCGGAGGGAGGAGGCTCCAACGAACAGTGAGTGGGCCCTAGCGTGCGTCAGCTCCACCGAGCGACACTCCAGCAGCGTTGAATCTCGCCGTTAGTCATCTGCATGCTGATATACACAAGCCGGGAGGACACAACAAAGTACAATGAGAGATGCGCGAAAACCAACACGGTGCATGGCAAAAACCGGCACGGTGGCCCCCTAAGGATCATCACCGAGGAAATGTGCAACTCCAAAACACGTATAGGCAAGAAAGCATGATGTAGGGCACGGCAATGAGAGTGTACAAGGCATAGCATCTACCGCATCACAAAATCATAGGAAGTCATGCAATGGCCATGTATGTGCTAGACAACACTCCACGGTTCAGCAGTATCTTAATGATGCTAGAGGCTCCAGTCAAGATGGGCCCGCGTGACGTCTCCCCAGGCATGGTCATTGTCATTTGATATGTACATGTGTGTGCAGAGTGTGGGAGACAAGAAGGCGTACAGTTGTGAGTGGCCAACAAACTTCAACACTTCCCCATGAATCGCAGGCAAGCAACCCACACTCATGAAGAGAACAACGGGAAGGGATGAACAGAATTACCAGAAATACACCATGCAAATTAACCTGGGTCATGCGGACAGATGAGACCAACAGAGTAAAAAACACCTTTGACGACATTTCGGCTTAGGGCCTTCGTGAGAAAGTCAGCTCTCTGATGTCCTGTATCTATTGAGGAAACTTGGACAGTGCCAACAGCAATGCACTCGCGAACAAAGTGATGCTCTATGTTGATGTGCTTGGTGCGTGAGTGATGCATGCCATTGTTCTTGACCATGGCCTTTGTGCTTTGGTTGTCACAGCGTAGGGTGATGCAGCGGATGGGAACACACAACTGTTGCAACAAACAACAGCCAAATAGCCTCACATGTGCCTGTGCCAAGAGAATAATTCTCAGCCTCAGCCGTGCTGCGAGCAACACACCCTTGTTTACCACTTTTTCGAGAGACTACAGTGCCACAAACCATGAAAATGTATCCTATTTGACTGCGTGCGTCAGAATCATGTGCCCAGTCACTGTCTGTGAAGCCGTCTACCACAATGGAGGGCTGTGCACAAAAATAGAGTCCAACACAAGGGGTGGACAGGGCATAGAGTACTACCCGAAGGGCACCCTCAAGATGGCACTCACATGGGCACTGGGAGAACTGAGACAAGAAGTTTACAGCAAATGCAACATCAACATGTGTGGTGGTGGCAAGGTACGTTAGAAAACCAATGACCTGGAGGTAGTCGGTCATGTCGACCATCTCCCCCAGCTTAGACACCTCGAGAGACTTCAGTAGGGACTGGCCAGAGGGTGTCATGGGTGTGGATGTTGTGGGGACTGCAGTGAGAAGTGGTTCGAAGCGCTCCCCCAAACTGCGAACACATGCGGCTTGGTGAACGTGCAGTGTACGACATGCACGGTCATGCGGCCCCAACTTCATGCCCAAGAAAACATGTGCCGGACCAAGGTCCTTCATCTTGTATGCCGCTTGGAGCAGGGACTTTGCAGCTGCGACAGATGCGACATCAAGGGAGGCAATGAGAAGATCGTCCACATAGAAAATGATGGTGACGAGTGGCTTGGTGGGAGCACTGAGGAATAAAGAAGAATCCACAGCACTTCTTTGAAAGCCTCCCTTTTCCAGTGAACCTGTGATTTCCTTATTACAGCAGCGTGAGGATTGCTTCAGGCCATAAAGGGCCTTGCGCAGGCGCCACACTCGGCTTGTTCCATCAGAGAAGCAGGGTGGCTGGACCATGTAGATCTCCTTGTCCAACTTGCCATGGAGGAATGCATTATTGACATCCATCATCTGCTTAAGCTCCCAATCAAGCTGAGCAACCAAACTGAGAAGGGCCCTGGCTGTGTTGTAGCGGCCGACTGGGGCAAAGGTCTTGTCAAAGTCAACACCGGGGATTTGAGAGAACCCTTTTCCGGTGAGACAAGCCTTGTACCGTTCAACGGTGTTACTAGGGTTTTGCTTGCGACGGTACACCCATTTGGCTACAACCGCCTTGCGACCCGGTGGGAGGTCCACGAGCTTTTGCACACCGTGCTTAGACAGTGCGTCAAGCTCATCTCTCATGGCTTTCTCCCACAAGGGGGAATCAGCGGCCGTGCGAGCTGCCTGCACAGTCGTTGGTTTAGGGGAAAGAGGGGAAAGACAAGCAGCAGACAAGCAGCACGTGGCAACATACCCATCTACCGATGAGGAGAGAGCTGAGTGGAACTCTCATTCAATGAGAGAGTAGCCAAGTGTTGTGCTGGAGTTCACCACAGAGGCAGCCACAGACAATGCAGAGGTTGCAAGGCCAAGAGCACGAAGACCAGGGTCACTAGAGACAAGAGGATGTGTCTGAGATGGAAGTGCCCTAAAACGGCCACCACGTGTGTAGGGTGAGACTGGCAGGGCAGAAGAGACAAGTGTTGTAGAAGAAGAGGGAGCAGTAGGGCGCGGGTGTACCAAGACTGAAGGAGAAGGAGAGTCGGCACTAACAGAGGGCTCAGAGAGGGCAGGAGTCTGCGCGGACACGACACCAGGTTCAGAGGCAGAGGATGAGGCAGAGGGTGAGCTTGCCGAGGGCTGAAGAGTGTCAGACTCAGAGAAGGCGGGGGACGGCACTGACGGGGGGGAGTCCACAGGCGCAGTGGGGGCAGAGGAGGGAGGTCCCAAGGAAGGAGAGGAACCCAGGGGATCGGAGGAGACAGAGGGTGTCGAGGGACGCACGGAGGGGAGAGCAGAAGGCCCAGAGGGTAGTGGACCACCCCCACCATGAGAGGGCGGAGAGTGAGACCCACTGAAATGAAGAGTGTCACGTTCAAACAGTTGATCAAAGAAGAGGGCGTTGCGAGACTTGATGACGCGACAGCGTGATGAATCCCAGAAGCGTCAGGATTTCAAGAACGGGGAGACTCCAAGGAAGATGCAGAAACGAGCACGAGGAGAAAGCTTACAGTCCCGCTGGTCCGCATGGATCCACACAGAGGCAAGACACCCCCAGACACGAGCAAGACGAAGGTCCACGCGCCGACCTTTCCATCGTTCAAAGGATGTGATTGAATGAGGGAGAGGGCCATGAGGAACCCAGTTCCAGACCCAAGTCATGTAGGACATGGCTTCAAAAGAAAACAAGGGGGACTGTCCAGAAGCAGAGAGAAAGGAGAGGACACCATCAGCAAGGGTGCGGTTCCAATGTTCAGACACTCCGTTCTGCTACGGGGTGTAAGGGACAGAGGACTCAGTCCGAACACCACGGGACTCAAGGAGGCCAGAGGTGGGACCAAGGAATTTACCGTCCCGGTCATTGCAAAAGACTCGTAGCGATCGGAGACAGGCCCGTTCAGCCTGAGGCAGCCAGGACTCAAGAACATCAGTGACATCACTTCTATGGCGAAGGCCGAAGACCCAACAGTAGCGAGAGAAGTGATCAGTCAAGCACATGACATAACGACCAAGGCCACCAATAAATTCTTGGGGCAAGGGACTCGTGACGTCAGCTTGGACAAGGTCAAGAGGATGGGAGGTAGTAGACTCAGCGGTGGAGAATGGGGAGCAGTGCAGTTTGCCAATAGCTCAGTCTAGACAGGAGGAGGTATAGGGAGGCGCAAATGTGGTAACGTCAAGGCCGTAGGCAGGCTGAAGGCAGAGAAGGCGCTGGATGGCGGCGGTATGAATGTGAGAGAGGCGGCGATGCAGGAGATCAGCATGGACAGGAGACAACGACAATGCGACTTGAACAAGGGTAGGTGCAACAAAAGGCAATGGGGATGTGAGAGGATGGAGGCCAGGCCGTGACTGGACGAGAAATCCATGCCTTGGTCGTCAAGGGTGGTCACAGAGAAAAGACTGACTTCAAGGTCGGGCACATAAAGCACATCGGGTAAGTAGACAGTGCCCCCAGGGCTGACAAACCGGACGACACCAACACCGTGAACAGGGAGAAGTTGGCCAGAGCCAGTGCGTACAGTATGGATGGACCCAACGGGTTCGAGGAACACAAACGACGACCAACATGAGGTCATGTGATACGTGGCCCCTAGTCAATGATCCAAAGACCAGGGCATGCATGAGTGGATGGTAGAACCAGACAGACAGCAACGGTCCCACGGGAGGAGGGGGGAGAAGATCCACCAAGACGAGTAGGAAACGTACGCGACTTCTTCTCCTCAATCCATTCACGATCAACAGGCAAGACTCCTAGTGCACCACCAGATGCAGCATCACGGAGGGTGGCATCGGACTCACAGACGGACACAGGACACTAGCCACTCACACTCTCACCTCCTTGAGAGCAAAGGTGAAGCAGTTCTCCCAGCCAACGCTCAAGGGTGCACTCCTCATCTTGGCGGTCAGAGGAGCGGTCCGAGGAGTGGTTGGATGAGCGGTCAGAGAAGTGACTGTCGTCCCGGGTCGAGGGAGACACGGAGTTCTGAGACGACGGGGGACCATAGTATTGAGGCCTAAGCGGCGGTGGTAAAAGTTCCAGGGGCCAACTGGGGACGATGACGGCTGAACAGGGGCAAGGGTGGTGGAGAGCACTGCAACTGAGGAGGAGGATGAGGAAGAGGCAGCAGTCACTCCTACAGCAGCAGAGGAGGCAAGCACACATGTGCGAGCCCAATGCGCGTGCATGGAGGATGCGAGACGAGGATCGTCATGAGGCACCGGGCATTTGGGCGCTGAGTGCCCAATGGCGCCAAAGTTCCAGCACGTGACGTCGGCGGTCGCGAAAGAGGAGTTCTTGCCACCACGGCCACCTCCACGCCCTTTGCCTCCACGGCCACCCCCACGACCGGAGCCACCACTTCCCCCACCAGAAGCAACCTGAGTGGGATGAGCTGCTGCATGAGAGGAGTAGGATGAAGAGGAGGCAGCTGTGGGCGAGGAGGACGAAGAGGAAGTGACAGCAGCGAGAGCGGCACGGTGCATATGCTTGTTCTGTAGGGCGTTCCACCAATCAGTGAGACGCAATGCAGTGAAGTCATAGAGAGGACCGATCCCAGACGGAGAGTCCGCAGGGACCAGAGCAGCAGCAAGTTGCTCGAGCTCTACTTGGGAGACGTGAAGATAGAGGTCAGACAGATCATGGATGGGACCACCAACAATGCAGAGGCATGGTGAGAGAGGACCAGGCGCTGTGCTACCTAGGTCGCGCAATAGGTGTAGGCTGCACGCCCAGTACTCATCTGCAGTCTCATTTGATTGCATATGCAGGACATTGAATTGCACAGTGAGTGCACTCTGGAATACATCACCCGTCACAGTTTTGCAGCGGCAAATAAGAGTGTAGGCACCAACGGGATCAGCAAGTGTGCCACGCGTAGGGTCTGCATTGTACGTACCAATGTCATCAAGGAGGCTCTCAGGGCTTGCATTGATGAGGGCTCACACAGCACGGGCGACCTCACCAGGCTGAGGAACAAACAGCAGCTTGGGAGGGGAGTAGTATTCCCAAAGCAATTCACCCTGGGTCCATGCGCTTAAGAGCGTCTCCCAAGAGGTGAAGGTGAGTTTAGGAGTGAATGGGGGTGGTGGCATCTCGAAGTCCCTCTGCCTTGCTGGGATAAGAACACGGGTGAGGGTGGCTGCAGAGAGAGTGGGAGAGGAGGAATTGGCGCTACCACCACTGGGAGGAACAGAAGAGTCAGCTGTCGTCATCTCTTAAGTGGGAAGGACAGCAACAAGGCCTGGGATGGTGCGGAGACGCTCAATGACTACTGTAGCTACTGTAGCAGCTAGCTCCTGCTAAGCCTCACGACCCTGGTGAAGCTCATCTTTAACCTTACGAAGTTCTGCCTGTGCCTCACTAAGAGCTGCTTGCAGTGCCTCTATCATCTCTTCTGGCCTTGGCATGATGAGAAAAGGAAAGTGGAAAGGCAGGAAGAAAGGGAAAGTGAGGGATGAGAAGAAGTGCAGTACAACAAAGTGCGGTGTAGAGGTCACCGAGCTAGTGGCAAGGCAGTAATGTGAAGAGAGGGGGCACCACAGTGGCGGCGGAGGAGAAGAGAACGGCCACCCACCCTGCGACCGCCACTGTGACGCATAGGAATCCTGTAACGGTGGCCCCAGCAAGTGCTGCTGACGCGGATGCGACAAGGACGCCTGTGGCGATGTGGGATGTGATCTCTAGGGGAGCGCCGGTTGGAGTCAGTACTGCTGTTGCCGTGGATGCACGAATGGAACCGATAGCACTAAACGTTGCGTTTGCGATAGAGGAGACTGCTATGGCGATAGAGGCTGCCGCTGCTATCACTTGTGCGGTGATGTTTGTAGTGGCAGTAGCAAGTAGCATGAGAGAAGCTAGAGCGTGTGCATAGGCCTCAGATGCACGTCCAACCGCTGTCTGCATCGGGGCACAGCAGGCTCTGGCTGTGGGTGCAAATGTGGCGGCTGCACCAGCAGCTGCATCAAGAACGGCTCCAGCCAAGCTGATGGAGTCGGTGTGGACAGGAAGTACGGGAATCACACCGGGCACTTCAGGTACTGCTGACGGCTCAGCTGCGCTGCTGCAGGGGCTGGGGACGGCCCAGGCATGGCCATTGTCATTTAATCTGTACATGTGTGTGCAGAGTCTGGGAGACAAGAAGGCAAAGAGTTGTGAGTGGCCAACGAACTTCAACAGCAGGCACGGGCAAACCAGTGGGGGAATGGAAGAAGAAAACCCACCATGAAGAAGCACATAAAACACAATTTGTGATGCAGTGTCGATCTCACGATTCCAGTGAGCAAGGAAGCCCTACTTATAGTTGTTCTATCTCAAAATTCCAGGGACCCGGAAACATAAATGAGAGCAGGTGGCAAGGTGATATCGTCGTGGGACAAGAGGTAAATTGGGGATTTGCACAGGAGCCGTAGTCAAGGCTCCGTTTCCCGGAGAAAACACAGAAGGGGGAAGAGGTGCTGGCGGCGGGAGTAGAGCGGGNAGCAAGGACTTGGAAACAAAAGTTGGAGCACATGACAAGGTGATACCGTTGTGGAACGAGAGGTGGTGTGGGGATTCAGACAGGGGCCATGGTGGTCGGGATGAGAAGTGAAAAAATGTGTTGCGGAGAAATAGGGGAGCCCTAGTCACAGTTGTGTTTTCCTGAGAAAATTCAGAGGAGGTTAGAGGTGGTGACGACGGGAACAGGATGGGTCAGATGAGTTTCTGGGATCAAGAGGAAAGTACAGGCAAACCAGTGGGGGGATGGAAGAGGCAAATGAACCGTGTAGAAGCACATAGAACTTGGCCCGCGCCGGAGTTTGTAGCTGGATATTCCAATGAGCAGAGACCAGGAAACGAAAATCGGAGTAGGTGATGACGTGATACCAAAGCAATATTAGAGGTGGTGTGGGAACTTACAGGGGCCATGGCGGCTGGAAAAGGAGTTATGAAATGTGTTGCATATTGATAAGAGAGCCCTAGTCAAAGTTGTGATTTTTTGAGAAATTACGGAGAGGGTCTGAGGTGGCGGCAATAGGAGTGGGGCAGGTTGTGTGAGTGTTTGGGCTCCAGACACACAAACGGGCAAATCAATGGAGGGATGGTAAAGGAAAACACACTACGTAGAAGCATATGGTTTACGATTTGTGACATAGTTTACGGCTTGCGACTCCTATGAGCAGGAGTAAGGAAACAAAAATTGAAACAGCTAACAAAGTGACGACATCCCTGGTTTGGAGGTTGTGTGGGGATTGACACGAGGGCCGTGGCGGTGGGAATGAGGAGCCGTACACTGCATTGTGCAGCCGTAGGGGAGCCCTAGTCATGATTGGATTTCCCCGAGAACACATGGAGAGGGTCATAGGTGGCGACAACGGGAGCGGGACGGCTCGGGTGAGTTTTTAGGCTCTGGACGCCAGCACCGACAAAAGGATGGGAGGATGGTAAAGGCTAACGTACCGCGAAAAAGGAGGTGGAATACGGTCCGCAACACAGTTGACAGCTAATGATTCCACTGAGCAGGGACGAAGAAACAAAAATGGATCCAGGTTTTGAGATGATTCCGCCGTTGTGTGAGAGGTGGTGTAGGGAATCACATGGGGGTCATGGCTATCGGAATGAGGAGACTTAAAATGCAGAGTGGAGTGGTAGGTGAGCCCTAGAAATGGCTCTACTTCCCATAGAAAACACAGAGAGGGTCAGAGGTGGCGGAAACAGGAGCAAGGCAGGTTGGATGACTTTTTGGGCTGCGGATGCAACTACAGGCAAACAGGTGGGGGTGTGGAAGTGGTAAAAGCATCATGAAAAAGCACACAACCACAGTCTGTGACGCAGTTTGTGACTTGCGATTCAAGTGAGCATGGATCACTAAACAAAAATTGAAGCAGGTGACAAGGTTATACCGTTGCGGGAGGAAAGGTGGTGTACTGATTCACATGGAGTTGTGGTGGCTGGAATGAGGAGCCGTGAATTGTGTTGTGGAGCGGTAGGGGATCCCTAGTCTCTACTATGTTACTCGAGAAAACAAAGAGAGGGTTAGAGGTGGCGGCGACGGGAATAGGACAGGTCAGATGAGTTTTTGAGCTCCACATGCAGGCATGGGCAAAGTGGTGGAGGAACGGCAAAGGAAAACACACCATGTAGAATCACACAAAAGCTGGTCTACAAAAGAGTTTTCAACTTGGGATTGATTCCAATGAGCAAGGACCAGAAAACAAAAACAAGAGCAGGTGACAAGGTGATATTGTCCCAGGACGAGAGGTGGTGTGGGAATTCACACGGGGGTTGTGGTGGCCAAAATGTGGAGCCGTAAATCGCAAACGCAGAGTGGTAGGAGTACCCTATCCATGACCCTAGTCATGGATGCGTTTTCCTAGGATAACATAGAGAGGGTTCAAGGTGACGACGTCAAGAGCTCAGCAGGTCAGGTGGGTTTTTGGGTTCCCGACGCAAGCACGGGAAACATGGTTGGGAAATGGACAGGACGAGTGCACCATTTAGAAGCACGCGGGACACGGTCCATGGAAGTTTTTTAAAATCCTGATTCTGGTGAGCAGGAACTAGGAAATAAAACCTGGAGTTGGTGACGAGGTGATTCCGTCGCGGGACAAGAGATGGTGTGGGATTCACACGAGGGCGGTGGTGGTCGGAATGTGGAGCAAAAAATTCTGTGCCGACCGGTAGGGGAACCCTAGTCACTGCTTTGTTTCCCTAAAGTAATGTAGAGTGGGTCAGAGGTGGCGGCAACAGGAGCAGGATGGGTCGGGTGAGTTTCTGGGCTCCAGACGAAGGCTTCGGCAAACTGGTGGGGGGATGGCAGAGGCAAATGCACCAAGAGAATCACAGAACTTGGTCTATGACGCAGTTTACGGCTTGCGATTCTAGTGAGATGGAAGCAGGAAACAAAAATCCAAGCAGGTGACGCGATGATACCAAAGTAAGATGGGAGGTGGTGTGGGGATTCACATGAAGCCATGGTGGTCAGAATGAGGAGCCGCCATCTATTTTCCGGAGCGGTTGGGAGCCCAAGTCACGGCTGCATTTTCCCTTAGAAGAAGCGGAGAGGGCCAGAGGTGGCAGCAACAGGAGCGGGCAGGTCAGGTGAGTTTCTTGGCTCCAAATGAAGGCAGGGGCAGTGGAGGGATTGCAAAGGTGAACAAACTGTGCACAAGCATACAGAACATAGTCCGTGGCGCACTTTATGGCTCATGATTCTTTTTTGGAGGGACCAAGAAACAGAAAATGGAGTAGGTAAGGAGGTGATAAGGTCGCGAGACAGGAGATGGTGTGGGGATTCGCATGAAGGTGGTGGTTGTGGGAACGAGGAGACGTAAATTGTGTTTTGAAGCTGTAGGGGAGCCTTAGTCACAATTGTGTTGTCCAGAGAAAATGCGGTGAGGGTCAGAGGTGGCGCCGGCATGATGGGAACAGGTCGATTGAG
>SZWC01011969.1:69022-89171 GCA_023375785.1 Penium margaritaceum
GTGATATCGTCGCCAGACAGGTGGCCGTATGGGGATTCACAAGGGGGCAATGGTGGTTTCAATGAGGAGCCGTAAACTGCATTGCAGTGTGGTAGGGAATTCCTATTCACTATTGTTTTTCCGTGAGAATATTTGGAGAGGGTCAGAGGTGGCGGTGAAGGGAGCAGGGCAGGTCGGGTGAGTTCTTGGGATTCGGACACAGGCACAAGCAAATCGGTGGGAGGATGACAGAGGCAAATGCACCATGCAAAGCACATGGAACACGGTCCAAGTCGCAATTCATGGCTGGCCATTCCGGTTAGCAGGAACAAGGTAACAAAAGTTAGAGCAGGTGACAATATGATACCATCACAGGACGTGAGGTGGTTTGCACATTCACTCCGGGGCCATGGTGGTTAAAATGATGAGCCGTACATCACATTGTGGAGTCGTATGAGAGTCCTAGTCATAGCTGTATTTTCAGAGAGAACACGGAGAGGATCAGAGGTTGCGAGGACGGGAGTGGGACAGGTTGGGTTAGTTTTTGAGAGCCAGACCTAGGCACAGGCAAACTGGTGAGGGGATGAGAGAAATGAACGTATCGTGCAGAATTACGCAGAACACAGTCTATGACGTACTTTTTGGCTGGCAATTCTTAACTGCATGGACCACGAAACAATGATTGGAGTAGGTGACGAGGTGATACCGTCTTAGGATGGTAGTTGGTCTGAGGATTCACACGGGAGCAATGGTGATCCAAATGAGGAGCCCTAAACTGCGTTGTAGAGCGGTAAAGTAACCCTTTTCACTGCTTAGTTTTCCCAAGAATATACGGAAATGGTAAGAGGTGGCGGCCGCAAGAGTTGAGCGGGTCGGTTGAGCTCAGTGGGGGACTGGCAGAGGCAAAAGCTCTGTGTAGAAGGACGTGGATCACAATCTGAGACGCAGTTTAGGACTCGCGAGTCTAGTACGCAGGGACCAGGAAACCAAAACCAGAGCAGGTGACAAAATGATGTAGTCGTGGGACGGGAGGTAGATTACGGATTTACACGGGGACCGTGGTGGTTGGAATGAGGAGCCGGAGATTGCTTTGTGGAATGGTAGGGGAGCCCTAGTCACAAATTTGTTTCCCTAAAAGAATACGGAGAGGTTCAAAGGTGGCGGGGACAGGAGCGGGACAGATCGGCTGAGTTTTTGGGCTTCGGATGCAGGCACGAGGAAACTGGTAAGGGGATGGCAGAAGCAAATGCACCATGCAGACACGTGCGGAATACGTTTTGTGATGCAGTTTATGGTTCGCGATTCCAGGGAGGAAGGACAAAAAAAGAAAAATCAGAGCAGGTGACAAGGTATTACTGTTCTGGAATGGGAGGTGGTCTTGGATTCACACCGAGGCCGTGGTGGTCAAAATGAGGAGCCATAAACTGTGCCATGCACTGGTAGGGGAACCCTATCCATGGCTAAGTTTCTCCGAGAAAACATGAAGAGGGTCAGAGGTGGCGGCTATGATAGCGGGTCTGATCGGGTGAGTTTTTTCGCATTGGACACACGCACGTGCAAACCGGTGGGGGATGGAAGAGGCCAACACACCGTGCAAAAGCACCCTGAACGTGGACCACAACACGGTTTACGGCTTACAATTGCAGTGAACGAGGACTAGGAAACAGAAATCGGAATAAGTGATGAGGTGATACCGTCGCGGGACGGGAGGTGGAGTAGGGATTCAAATGAGGGCCATTGTGGTCAGAATGAGGATTCATGAATTGTATTGTGTAGTGGTAGGTGAGCCCTAGTCACGGCTGTTTTTCTCTAAGAGAACACAGAGAGGATCAGAGGTGGCAGTGATGGCAGTGGGACAGGCCGTGTGATTTTTTGGGCTCTAGACGTAGGCACAAGCTAACCGCTGAGGAGATGGCAGGGGTCAACACACCATGCAAACTCACGCAAAACACGGTGCGCAGCACAGTTTACGACTCGATTTTCTAGTGAGTAGGGACTAGGAAACAAAAATTGGAGCACGTGACAAGATGATACCATCGAGGGATGGGAGGTGGTATGGGGATCTACACGAGGACTCTGGTGGCCGGAATGAGGAGCCATAAACTACATTGCAAAGCACTAGGGGAGCCCTCCACGGCTGTGTTTTCTCAAGAAAATACACAGAGATTCAGTGGTGGTATCAATGGAAAAAGTGTGGGTTGGGTGAGTTTTTTGGCTCTGGCACCACGTCGAGGCAAACCAGTTGAGGGATGGCACAGGCAAATGTGTCATGGAAAAGCACACGCAACATGGTCCACAGTGTGCATTCCGACACACGATTCTTGTAAAAAGGAACCAGGGAACGGAAATCAGAGCAGGTGATGAGGCGATACAGTTGTGAGAGATGAGGTTGTGTGGGGATTCACATGAGGACCGTGATGGTCAGAATGAGGAGGCATGAATAGCATCACAGAGCCGTAGGGGATCCCTAGTCACGATTCCATTTTTTTGAGAAAACACAAAGAGAGCTAGAGGTGGCGGCGACGTGGATGGGATGGGTCGGGTGCGTTTCTGGGCTGTGGCCGGTGGGGGCGTGACAGAGGCAATGGCATTGTGCAAAAGTAGAAAAAATTACGTTCCACAGTGCAATCTGCAACTGCCATTCCAGTGAGCAGGAATCAAGAACAAAAGCATCTATGCAGGTGATGTGGTGATACCATTGTTGAATGTGATGTGGTGTGGGGCTGTGGTGGTCAGAATGAGTAGTAAATGACATTCCGGAGCAGTTGAGGACCTAAGTCACAGATGTGATTCCCCGAGAAATACGGTGAGGGTCAGAGGTGTTGGCCAAAGAGTACTCCGGGTCGGGTGGATTTTTGGGCGTCGGATGCACGCGCGGGAAAACTGATGGATGGATGGAAGAGGCAAACACACCATGCACAAGCATGCCAAACTTGGTCAACAACAAATTCAATGGCTTGCGATTTCAAGGAGCAGCAACCAGGAAGAAGAAATCGAAGCAGGTGACGAGGTGATACCGTAGTGGGACAGGAAGTGGTGAAGAAACTCACATGGAGGCCATGGTGGTCAAAACAAGGAGTCGTACATTGAGTTACAGAGCGGTAGGTGATCTGTAGTCACGACTGTGTTTCCCCAAGTAAACATAGAGAGGATCAAAGGTGGCGACGGGAGTGGGGAGGGTCGGGTGAGTTTTTGCGCTCTTGGTGCAGGCACGGGCAGACCAGTGGAAAAATGACAGAGGCAAATGCACTCTGTAGAAGCATGGAGAACATGGTCAATTATACAGCTTATGGCTCACAATTTTAGTGAGTATGGATGAGGAACAAAAGAATGGAGTAGGTGATGAGGTGATAGCGTTGCAAGACGGGTGATGGTGCGGAGATTCACATGGGTGCAGTGGTATTTGGACTAAAGAGCCAAGAATTGCATTATGGAGCGATAAGAGAGCTCTTATCACAACTGCGCTTTGCTGCGAACATATGCAAATATTCAGAGTTGGTGGAAGGGGAATGGGGTAGGTCTGGTGTGTTTTTGGGCTACAGATGAAGGCACGTAAAAACTTTGGGAGGCGGTTGTGGTTTGATTGCCGGTGGAATATTCACTAGAACGAGTAACAAATGTCCATCTAGGTATTTAGCCTCGGAAGACTACCAAGGCATCCGATGGATAAGATCCACCGGAACCAGTAGTGCAGGTTGTTACTAATGGACTTAGCCAAAATCCTGGCTCGGAGTCTGAAACTCAGAAGTACAGTTTGTTCCTGAGGGACTTCGTCAACATTCCAACTGCAGCTCCGCGTACATGTTTCGAACCACATCAATCCCCATCACCAAACTCAAGGATTAACTCATCGAAATGGACCCCAAGAGCGCAGGGGGCACCGCCACTATGTGTAGGGACTTTTACGCCTCCGAAAAGGTGTTCTGAATCCTCATTGATGTGTGAGGGCGCCACGGCAGCCGGACATCGTGTATGCCGTCAACTGAGCGGTTGGATTGGGGTGTCGTGCTTTTGCTGACGTAGCGGGAGCTACTCTGAGCTAAATGACATGTGTTTTGGTGTGTTGGGAAGCTTGTGTCTAGCCCTACAACTCGTCAATTCATGTCCATGTCCAAAAACGTGTTCAAAATTGCATTAATCCCTTTGCAAAAGTGAACTTCTTGCAATTCTGTCCAACTCCTAGAAACAGAGCATGAGGCGACCTGAAATCTAACGCCTAGACTTAGAAATTGCACAAAACAGAAATTCGTGAATACAAGTGAAGACTCTTTGGGGCACGTTGGGACTGCCACCACGTAGGGACGGCTCTTGACAGTCGTATTATGGAGAAGCACATAACATACGGTTGACGTGTAGTTTACGGCTCGCGAGTCCAGTGGGTGGGGTCTAGGAAACAAAAGCTGAAGCAATTGACAAGGTGATGCCGTAGGATGACAAGAGGTGGTGTGGGGATGCACATGGGGAACATGGTGGTCAGAATGAGGAGCCATGAATTGCGAAGCAGAGAAATAGGGGAGCCCTAGTCACGGCTATGTTTCTCGAAGAAAACACGAAGACAATGAGAACTGGCGGCCATGGAAGTGGGGTGCGTCAGGTGAATTTTTGGCCTCCGGATGTAGTCACAGGCAAACCGGCGAGGGGATGGCAGAGGGAAAATGCACCATGTAGGAACATGCAAAACACAGCTCCCAATGCATGTTTTGACTCGTGATTGAAGTTTATAGGGAACCCAACAAAAAAACTTGAACATTTGAAGAGGTGATACCGTTACACGACGAGAAGTGGCATGGGGATTCACGTGGGGGCCTTTATTGGTTGGAGTGAGGAGCTGTGGATTGCATTGTTAAGAGATGAGGGAGCCCTAGTCACATTTGTACTTCCCCAAGAAAACACGGGGACGGTTGGAAGTGGCAGCCACTGGAGCGGGTTGGTTCGGGTGGATTTTTGGACTGTGGACGTAAGCACGGGGAAACCGGTGGGGAGATGGCATAGGCGAACACACTGTGTAGAAGCATGGGCAACACAGTCCACGATGTAGTTTATTACTACGATTTGAGTTTATAGGAAAAAAGAAAACAAGAATCGGAGTGGGTGACAAAGTTGTACCGTCATGGGACATGAGATGGTATGAGGATTCACACAGGGGTCATGGTGGNTTGGATTACATAGAGAGGGTCAAAGGTGGCAGCGACGGGAGAATCAGGTCCGCTTTTGAGCTATGAATGTAGTCATTTGGGGGATGGGGGAGGAGAATGCATCGTATAGATGTCCGTAGAACATGGTGTGCAATTCAATTCATGGCTTGCAGTTCTAGTGAGGAGGGACAACGAAACAAGAATTAAAGTAGGTGACAAATTGATATCATCATGGGACGAGAGATGGTGTAAGGATCCACATGGGGGTTGTGGTGGTCAAAATTAGGAGTCCTAAATTGTGTTGCGCGGTATTAGGGGTTCATCCGCGGATTCATTTTCTGAAGAAAAAGTGAAGAGTGTCAGAGGAGGCAGCCACAGGAGCAACGCGGGTTGGGTGAATTCTTTTGCTCCAAATGCAGGCGCAGGTAAACCGGTGGAGGGATGGCTGCGGCAAAAGAACCCTGTAGAAGGACGCAAAACATGGTCCACGACACAATTCACGGCTCGCAATTCTAGTGAGCAAAGGACCATGAAACAAACATCGGAGCAAGTGATGAGGTGATACCTTTGCGGGCTAGGAGGTTGTGTGGAGATTCACACGGGGGCCATGGTGGTCGGAAAGAGTTCAAGCCAGTTCTTGTCTTTCAGTGTTGGCAGCCAATGCACATGTTTTTGGTCCTATTCTCATCAAACCATTCGGCATCATTAACGCGGTTGTTTTCAAGGTCTTCATGATCATAATTGAGTTTGGTCAAGTACTTAAGAAAACACAATGCAAAAGCAGTGGGAAGAACCAAACTTACCAAGAGAGGCGTCGAGAGCGGGTTGAGATGACTTTAAGATCTGCGTCTTTTCTATCCATATCACAAGACTCACTTGGCAGTGGATGGGTTTGTTTTATCTAGATTGAGTCATGCAAAAGCCACTCAGGCTACTACTGCTGCTGTTGCTATGACTTTGAGTACTTGGCAGACGCATTTGCGCCAGATTGTTCAAGGTTCGAGACAAACTGGTTTCACTATGGCTGTTTTTGCCACTCCTTTGAGTGCGTAGAGTGCACTGCTGCACCAAATTCTTGCTCCCACAACGATGGCTGATGCACATTCGAATATTGTATGATTTTACAACATTTTGTATTGAACAAACGGGTGGCAAGGTCTATGTTTCCTAAGCCTTCATGCGGTGAAACTAAGTTGTAGTAACCGTGGCCTTTGAGATGCATGGATTTTATGGTGCCTAAGCCGTCTGTGAGAATAGAGGTCAAAGGCCATCTTTTGCTAATGTCTGGCCTACAAAAGTCATCAAGGAGGATACCTAACAAGGTCTGCACGATGTTCTTCATCCACTAAGTATNTTATGAGTAATCATAGGGTTTTGATGATCCAAGCCCATGTTGCGCATAGTATGCTGAAACACCATATCCATAACTCCAGGACACAAAAGACTATGGAATTCATCCTTCTCTGTCATGGAAGACATTTATAGTGTTTTGTGAAAAAAACGTTGTGCTTCTAGTACATTGCATTTCAATGGAACGTATGACAAGCCATATGTATCCTGTAGAAAAAACAAGTCTTCTTTCATGTATTCCCAAAGACATGAACTATGTCGATGCAACACATCAGCCTTGTATCCGTCCATCACCACGTGGTCATTTCACTATAAACAACAATGATAGCTATTTTGTTAGTACAAGGGACACTATCTTCCTTTTTTATTTGAAAATCAAGTATTGTTGACATTTTGTGAATATAGTTTATGAATTTGTGTGATTTAGCACATGGAGATGGAATACATGCCCTCAAAGCAAGTCTACATCATAACACTGTATTATGTCTCCTACTGGAAACAAAAAACATTGATTGGATTGTCGTTATGCAAAATAGAAGGTTCAGGTCTTCTCTCTAGGAAACAAAACCACTGTAAAACTGCTTTGTGCTGACACAAACAATTCTAGTAAGAGTTGACAATCTGAATGGAAACAGAAGCCCTACATGGGTGTTTTGTTTTTTGTAGAAGTATACACTGTGTACCAAAAGAACGGCTACATGAGAATTCAAAAAAAACACTTCAGCGTCCATGGTCATTACAAGAGTATTTGTGTGACACACAAGTCTCCAAGCAGCTTTATGTGCTCAGTCCCTGAAACTCTTTTAATCGGTTGCCACAAGAATCATAACCTTAGTTTCATGTTACAAACAATGATCATGACGATTCGTGACAAGAAAATCTTGGATATCGTTTGTCTATGAGAGAAAAGTATTTTATTCTCGTATACGTGAACACCATTGATGTTCTTGTGACAAGGGAAACCATATGTTCTTACACATAAAAAAGACAAAGATCTTGTTGATGTGTGATGAAGAAGAATTAGTGTGTTTGTGCATGCCTTTTCGACTTGGGGAACCACAACATGAGGCATGAAACACAGTGACAGATTGTTTGTGCCCTTTGTGCCTTGTTCCATTGCATATGTACACAGTCAGTTACATCTCCTTTTCTTTCTAATGTAGGACTGGTGTCCGAAAATGCATGATGGAATGAATCAATGGTGAGAATGTCACCAGAAATCATAAAAGTAGTTTTATGACACAAAGTAATCATAGTTCATTGTTGCTGCACAAAACTCATTTACAATGAGTTTTGTGTGACATGGACAAGTGTTTGATTTTTTCATCTTGCAACACCATTTTTTTCTTGTGACAAGGGACATCATTTGTTCTTCTACATCATAAATACAAAGATCATGTTCATGTGTCACAAAGAAGTAGTGTATTTGTGCATGCCTCGTCGACTTCGGGAACTACATCATGAATCATGAAAGTACTGGCATATGTTTTCTACCCTTCGTGCTTCATTTTGCTACGTATTCACATGGGTCAACTACATCTCCTTTTTTGTTGAACATGAGGCCGGTATCTGGAAATGCACAATGGAACAAATCAATGGTCAAAGACATCAGAATGCCTTCAGAATTCATAAAAGTAGTAATGTTATTCAAAAGAATCATAGTGATTTCTTAAACAACTAATTTCTAACTTTTGTATCCCATGGGAAAATGTTTGATTGTCATATCTTATAACACCATTTTTTTTTGTTGTGACAAGGGACACCATTTGTTCGTATGTGTCACAAAGAAGAAAATGCCGTTCATGTTTCACAAAGTAGAAGAAAGTGTATTGGTGTGTACCTTGTGTTACGTACCAGATGTACACGAGTCCCTAAACGTTGTGTGGGCATTTTTGTTACAACACAAACAGCCTACCGCGCATCGAGACCCCCATGTTCACCTCGACGGCCGAGAGAAATTCGGCCAACTTCCCTCGCCCTCTAGTGAAGCTTCCCAAAACATCGAACAACTTTGACCACTGTCGCAAATCCACGACAGAAGTGTCACAACCTTTTTGTTGACTTCTCGACGTATCAAGACATGTTTTGATTCATAAAGATGCATCTCGCATCTTCACCGTTGATCATCAAAGTCCCCCGATTCCTTGACAAAGTTTCTTGAATTCAATACCTCACAACGCAACTCCACACGTGTCGCTCGACAATCAACCCAACGACCCCGACTTTGCCTCATTCGTAACTCGACACTTGTATACATATGTTTGACCATTTTGACACTTGTCATCGAAGTACATTTATCGCTAATTGTAAGTTTCTTAAGTGTCCTAAACTCTAAACTGTATTCTGCGTTCCAACTTCTACCTATTCACCATCTACGCTTTGTTTGGCGTAACACTTGGTATCATAGCACAGCGGTGCAAGGAGGCATCTGACTACCTTTCTTGTCTAGCGGACTACCTCGCACAAGTCGGCAGCGCATCTCGCACCTCAATACTTTGCAGACTTAACGACTAAGATGTGAGGTGAGCTAGTGCAACTGAAGACCAGTAGTGGGTATTCGGCAACAACTTTAGCAATGGAGGAGCAAAAAGTGCCTATGGATGCAAAACCTGAAGCAAAAGCGAATGCTGGCGTGGCCGGCTATGCAAAAACCGGAATAATCCCTACGGCCCTGACAACCAATCCGGTCACAGATCCAACGGCTGTAACCCAGGCACCCATACTGAGGGCCTGAAAAACGGCTATAGAAACGACAGGTGGCAGCGGACGAGAGGCACGTATCAACAAGGAACAGGTGATCCGTATCTTCGAGCTCGATGGGATCAACATCCACTTGCTCCAAAAACTCCACGTTATGATGGAGGCTCTTCACAACGGAAGCGCACCTGAAGCGGTGCTCATCACGGGAAATTCCCAACCCTCGAGAGAAACCAAATGTTTTCTGACTCCACCAGAACGGCGCGATGCTACAAATTCTAAAGGACCAATGGTTTGGATGTGGCTCACGAGTTTGGAGGTGTACTTTACCATTGTTGGGGTCAATGACAAACCAGAAAAGATTGACCTCACAGCCGCACCTTTGCGTGGCACGGCACTAAGTTGGTGGTCCGCTCTAAAGGCCATCCAATGGCAGCAGGAGAACGACAGGGCATCATCAACAACCAACGACCCACGTCTCATATTGGCGATCGCAGGTGTTCTACTACCCTTGGAGCAGATCAACCCGCGATGGCAAGACACGCCGATGTAACCAAGTAAATGGATTTATTTCTCGTGCACGATGCTTACACGATTCAGACAGCTAAAGAAAATTTCTCACGCATGGAACAGCCTCCGTCAGCACTCCACCGTGGTGGAGTATACGCAAAAATTACGCGAGATTATCATTGGTGTAGACATTGCCCCCAATGAACTCTGTTTTCACTACAACAACGACCTCAAGCGAGATATCAGACAAGTAATTGCCATTTTTGGCATCCAAAACGACTTGCCGCGAATGATCACAATAGTAGAATGGATCAAGAATGCTGACTACAATGCTCGGATCCAAGAATCATAGGGTTAGTGATCTCCTAACGAAAGTCATTGTGAAAACGCAAAAAGCGAGTCCGGGGACTCCTCGCGTCCGACGCAAGTGGTCGCCGTTGACTAGAGAGAAACTCGCTCTTGCTACAACTGGAAAAATGTTGGACACATCGCTCGCAACTGTCAGAGAAAGCAGCAGGCCAAAAGGGGCTATAGAAAACCGGGTCGGGAAACTGCAAAGCGCAAGAGTGAGAGGCGCAACTCTTTCACGCACAGAATGATCTGTGCCAAAAGATCGCCTCTGTGTACGGCATATAAGACCAATTGCCTTACCTATGAAATGGTGTATCCACAAGTATATGAGGGAGTGAACAAATTAGTGAACATGGTCTGTTATGTACAAACTACTAAAAATCACATATAGTATGTCACCGCAGAGGGTTTATGAGATCGCAAAGTTCGACGAGCGGTACGAGGATGACCAACCGGCAATAATGCTAAAGGTCGAACCTCAATGATGCAAGAGTTAGAAAACGATATCAATACTATTGGATTGAGGAGCTTCTCAAAGCTTTGAAAGCAACGACATGGTTTGCAAGTAGGGTTTGCAGAGCGAATCAGGTGTGTTTGATGGAAAATCTGTCAATGGGAGACTAGAGAAACACAGTCTCCGAGAGCCACTATGACTACAGGTGGGAGATCTACGGGATGTAATGGTGTGGAAGTCCTACCCAGTGAGTGATAACAAAATCATCCTTAGACAAGACTTCCTAAAACAACACAATCAGTGGGTTGACAAGAACAATAGCAGCGTATACGAGGCAATCAATGGCGCCAAATGACAACTTCCATGCGTGGGACGGAAGACAACCTGACAAAGCACAGTTCGAAGAGCAGAGGAAGCCACGGTAGCGAAAAAACGACAACCCGTGCAGCCTATATAGCTCAATGTGCCCAAGCATTGCATGCGACAAGGAGCTCATCCGTGGCTCATACATCTTGAGCCACCGGAGGGAGAAAAAGTGGCAGCAGCTGACTCATCACTCTCATCGGCATCATCAGCCTCATCAGCATAAAGATGGTACCCAAAGCGTTCGTATCACTCATCCAAGAGTTTGCGAGTGTCTTCCCCAACAAAATATTAATAACCCCACCACCTCAGCTAGACATCGACCATTGCATCGAGCTTAAGCCGGATAGCTCACCCATAGTTCAAGGGGCATATTGGATGAGCGATCACGAGGTGACCAAGGTAAAAAAACAACTCGACAACATGCTCGGTTAGGGGTTCATCCACCCATATGCCGCACTACTGTTGTTCGTGAAAAAGAAATCCGACAAAATGTGAATGTTCGTGGACTACTGGGCATTCAACGATGATACCATCAACAACCGCTACCCTCTTTCCTGAGCCGATGAACCTTTTTACCAACTCCAAGGGGCTTGAATTTTCACCAAAATCAACTTGCGCAACCAATGTGACCAGATTCACGTGGCAGACATGGACACCACCAAAATGGAGTTCAGAACTCTCTACGGGACTTTCGAGTTCACGGTAATGCTGTTCAAAATCCCCCAATGATGTTCATGGTTAAAATGAACAACATCTTTCGCCCGTACTCTGACAATTTTGTTGTGTTGTACCTTGACGACATTCTGGTGTACAACCGCACCCAAGAGGAGCACGATGGACATCTTTAAAAGGTTCTCACTTTCTTAAGATAGAATGATTTGGAAAACTCTCAAAGTCCAACTTCGGTCGCCGTTCGATCAAGTTTTTGGGTCATGTCATGGACGGTGGACGAATCACCATGGATCCAAAAGAAAGTGGTAGCATTCTCTAATTGGCCGACGTCGACCAACGTTCAAAACATTGATTTTTCCTTGGCTTCTACAATTACTACTTGCATGTTGTAGGGGATCACTCCCACGTGCCAGCACCTCTCTCCGACCTCACTCAAAAGAAGTATGAGTGGCCGTGGGGAGGTAGCGAACACAAAGTGTTCATCGCTTTCTGGAATGCTCTGACCTTGGAGCCAACCCTACAATTAGCCGATCCAACGATCGACTACGTCATGGCTACAGACGCTTCAAAACGAGCCATCGGCGTTGTCCTTGTGCAAGACCATAGCAACAGTGAGCAACCGGGGGCATACATGTCTGAAAAGCTACAAGGAACAGAACTTAATTATGACATACAGGTGAAAGAAATGCTAGTGTACATGCATTCAAGACATTGCTGTGTTATTTGGAGTGCCGCAGATGCATCGTGCGCACTGACCACCATGCGTTGAATGTTTTTAAGAATTAGCCAACATTCGTTTGAAGTCAAAACCGATGGATGGAGTTCCTTGAATCTGCGTTTGACTAAGATATGGAGTACCCGACAGGAAAATCATCCCGGGAGATGCACTAAGCTGCTGACCAGATCAAATGACTAACGCAACAACGCTACAACTACAGCAAGATCTGTGTTTTAAATGATTGTTCAAGGAAGGCTACGACCAACATGGCGGATACAAGAAGGCAAAAGTTTAGTACAAATGCACCCTACTATTGACAGCAATTCACTCATCAAACCGTAATTCCCCCAAATGACGAACTTTGTAGTATGCTGCTTAAAGAATGCCAAGATAGTGGACACTATGGAGAGGACAAAACACTAAAAAAAATGCCAAAAAACTACTAGTGGGACAAGAAGCTAACCAACGTGGCCAACTTCTAAAGACTTGTGACACATGTCAGCGACAAAAATCCCGTTTCACACGGCCACTTGGAATTCTATAATCGCTCCTTACTCCGAAAAAAACCATGGGTTGACATCTCCATGGACTTCGTCATGGGATTACCAGTAATTTTGAAGGGATATGACACAATCCTCGTGGTGATCGAGAGGTTTTCCAAAGTATTGCACTTTATCCCGACAACAACCACAATCACAATAGATGGAATGACACGGCTACTCTTACTTAACATCGTGCAACTACATGGCGTACGGAGAACCATCACGAGAAAAAGAGATGGTCAATTCACCCGCCATTTTTAGTAAAACCAAATGACTTGCCCGACAACACAATTCAACTTTCAATGGGGTTTCATCCTCAAATTGACCACCAAATCGAGAAAACCAATCAGACACTTGAGCAGCTTCTCCGAATGTTGTGCAAACCTCATCGGAAATAAAAGTCTTGACTGTCAAAATCGCATATAACTCAATAACTTCCAACGCAACAGGTAAATCTCCGTTTTAAGTGGTGCATGGAAAACATACAGCCAAACCAGCCTGACTTCATAGCCAAAGTAGCATTCTCACGGTTAACGTCCAACACCGCCACTTCTCCACAATCTAGGAGGAAACACGACACATACATGCAAAGACAAAAGCGGAGATCAAATTAGTAGCTCACCGAAATTGCAGCAACCACGTTTTTGTTGCTGGCAAAAAAATCCTTCTAATCTCAACCAACATCAAACTCTGCAGAGCCGACTATTCCAAGTTGAAATCAAGATGGTTGGGACTGTTTCAGATTGAGCGCATGCAAACCCTCGTGGCTGCGTGACTCAAACTCCCCAACAGTGTGCAAGTTCATCATGTGTTTCATATCAGCCATCTCAAGCATTACACAAGACCCCGTAGAGAATTTCCTCGACACGAATGTCCCTCCCCCTTCTCTTGTTCATTGAGGACATCCTCGGACATGGACGACTTGGCAAAACAACAGAGTATTGTGTCAAGTGGCACAATCATGATGCCGCGCATGAGAGAAGGGAACCCTATTTCAACCTCTGAGACGTGGATCACCTTATCGATGGCTATTACCGTCATCACTGGGCCACATCTACATGAAAGCCGAGACGTGTGACGTACAAGTTGTAGAGGAGTCCCTCATCATTTCACTCGGGCTTTTCTGTCAGAAGAAAAACAGCCCACCGCACGTCAAGACCTTGATTTTCACCCGGACGGTCAAGAGCAATTAAGCCAAGTGCCCTTGCCATCGGATGAACCTTCCCACACTTTCGAACAACTTCACCCACTCTGGCAAATCCACAACGGAAGTGTCACGAACCTTCGGTTGACTTCTTGACGCATCGCGGCATATATTGACTTATAAAGATGCATCTTGCATTCTCAAAGTTGATCCTTGAAGCCTCCCAATTCCTCTTTGGAGTTTCTTGAATCGGACCACTCACGACGCGACCCCACACACGTTCCTTGACAATCGACCTAACGACCGCGACTATTCCTTATTTGCAACGCAACATTTGTATGAATATGTTCTACCATTTTGACGCTTGTCATCGCAGTACAATTCCTGCTAATTTTCAATTGCTCAAGTGTTCAAAATTCTAAATTATGTTCTGCCTTGCAATTTCTACGTGTTCAACATCTAAGCTCCGTTCCACATAACACCTTGTTGCTGAGAGCTCTATCATACATGTTAAGGCACCTTTTTATGTGAGGAAAATGTATACACAAAGGTGTACATAGCGGTCATTGTTTCACGGAAAACAAACACGTGAGTCCTGTCACGTTGAATGATGAAATTGCCTGTATTTGATGAATCATGTAAAAACATGTATTAGTAATGATATGTTTTACCATGTCAGAAAAGAACAAAAATCATTTACGTGAAAGAGTTTCTGTTCTCTTCTGAGCGATTCGGCTGTCAAGAAACTTGTGTTTCGGTCGTCATGGTGGATTTCCACAAGGTTACAGGTTTTGGGGGCTGTTAGGCACTGAATTTATGGGTCAAACGATGGTTCCATAAGAATTCATTTTTCGTGCTGCTAGCTGGCGGCTAAAAAAAACTCAAACAAGAACTGAATGCATCCTCATAAACTTGTTGTTGAAGTCGTCTCGAACCCTTCTCTTGCTAATGGAGAAACTTCCACATCGTCTGATATGTAAATTTAGTGTTTACACATGTATTGAAGCAATCTCAGAGGGAAAGTTGGTGTTTTCTTCCATTGCAACGGGGGAACATGCATGAACATTCTGCTAATTTTTATAGCTCCATTGACATCGACTGCGATTACGCCGCTGTGAAACCTTCTTGGTTTTCACTGGTTTCTAGGTGTTTTCACAGCTTCGCATGGAAATCACCGTTCGCGAGCTTTACAGCAACAACAGCGACAGGCATGATTCCGTTCGCTTTTGTCCATTTGTTGGTCTCGCTTTCGACCTGGCGGCAGCCAGTTGTGTTTTTTCGTAAGTGATGTACGGATGTGTTTTTTTCTGAAGGACATCGCATGTTAGGAAACGTTCAGCATGTTCGAGCCGCTGTTGGTATGGACAGCTCTGAGAAGAGAACGAAACATGAGCAAGCAATGCTTTATTATGCTACAAAATGGCGCGACGCGGGCAGACGTGCCTAAGTACGTGCCCTTTTCCTTCATCAGTCGACGTTCTACTGTTCATAGTTCGTTAGAGCATCCAACCGCCATCCACGTCCGGTGCGTCTATGCGCCCAACAATGTATTCTTTTCCTGTGCCCGGGGTTGCCACCTCCCCTGAGATCACTTAAAATTGTTGGGGCATCACTCCAAAGCCGGCTTGAGGTTGTCGAGCACCGCTAGGGTCCATATGTTGGTAAAGTTAACTTCATTGCCAACGGAAAATGGCTTTTCCGCATTATCTGTGGCCGTAGACTCGACGAGAGCTCCCCACCAACAGCGATCTAGTACCTTGCAGGCGATTAGCTTTGCAGGAAACACTGCGTTTCAGAATTCGGAGTTTGCAATCTCTCATTTATGGACCTGGGTAGACACAGATGAACGATTGGGGCACCACATCCCAGAGGACCGATCCCTTTCGGAGATGGCGTGGGATGGTCGCCTCTCTTTGAAAAGAAAGAAGGCAAGCATCGATGACTTCTTTGAGAACCGAATACCAAACAACGTCTTGCAGAAAGCTGTGAAGCTGGAGAAAAATGCACAATTAGCTCCCTTTTGAAAGTAGCACGCAAAAATGGCGCCCCCCGAACGCGAGCACGCAAAAATGGCGCCTACCCAAAGCAAGCACGCAAAATTGGCGCCCCCCCAAAGCGAGCACGCAAACATGGCGCCCCCCCAAAGCGAGCACGCAGAAATGGCGCCCTGCAAAAGTGGCACCCCGCAAACTAGCACGCAAAATTAGCACCCCCCGTCAGGCGATGCCACGTCATCAACCTACACTTACAATTGCTCGGTGGCCTGTCCATTTCCTCGTGCTCATGAGTTCTCTCATGCGAAAAAATGACCACACTCTGGACGGAATGGAATTGACGCGAAAGAGACAGTTATTACGATCGTTGGCCGAACAGGACCCTATAGAATGTGTTCGCGCCTCTTTTTCCTCCGTCGCGTTGATGCCGGTTGGCTTCCTTTTTTTTCCTTCTCATTTTCCTCTCTTGTCGATCCCAGTCCGCCTTGGTTTTTTTTTTTTTTTCGCGAGGAAGCCAGTCTTTCCCTTCTAGCAGACATAAGTAACGACGAAGAGTTTGAACCCGCCTCACAGTGCAGCTTTCTGCATGTATATAGTAGGGAATGATCTTCGCTTCCAACTGGGTTTGGGTTGGGGAAGGGAAATTGGATGGGGGCTCAATTTTTTTTTTGGGTTACATAGTAACCCTTTCTTTTGTTACTTTTTTGTGTTAGTGCCGCAAGAAATTGTAATTGGTGGATCGGTCATTTTTCTGACGTATCCAACAATCATGGTGCTAGAATTTGTAAGACTGTATGCCCCCCCACCTCCGCGGACGCCCTTCTCGGGTCGACCTAGTACAAAATAATCACGAACATCGAACGACATGTCCGGACAGACCCCGGATAGAAAGGAATCTACAGTCCAACGACAGAGCAATAGGGTAAGGCCTGTACGTTGGGTTAGGTTGAACCTTGGCCTCGCCCTTACCTGTTTCACGAAACTGGTCGTCATGACTCTCTTGGCTCGTGAACCCGGCTTCAAACAGGGTCAAAATGCAATTTAAAGAAAAGAAATTCAACCACCGTCATAGAAGAAGGTAAATAGATTGGATTCTGCCTATAATTACGTCATGTTAATTTCCATAACATAATGAAACATTGAAAGCTCATCAAAAAATTTGAAAGGTTTTTTTTTGGTGAAGTTCATCATGAATATGTGAAAGTAGAATTTTCACGATAGAAGACCAAATCAATATCATTAAAATAAATTCATCATGAGATGAAACAAAATTCATGGAAAAACGGAGAAGAAATGCCTGTTAAGGTTCTTCTTCAATATGTTGTTGATTTGTCATATATAAAGCTATATCCTCAAGCGCATTTTTTCAATTTCCCGTTTAGTTACACCTTTTACATCCATACAAGTTGGAATTATTCCATCATAGCTTGAGGTAATTTAGGAAACATTTGCCCAAACCATAAATAATGTTAAAGAGCACGCATGGAAAACCCAAAAAAAAAATGTTTGAACGAATTTGGGTGACAGTTTGGCAATCCATTTACAACCAGATTTCGATTCCACGAGCGACGTAAAGTCTCGTTGCAAACCTTGTGTTATGTGGTCCGGATTGCGGGTAATTTTTTACCGTCTTAAGAGATGCTAACATGAATATTTTTGCTCCATTACTATGTAACCCTATGCACGCTTTCCGTGGAACACCTGCCTTTTGTCTTTTAATGTTTTCCCTTAACCACAATATGGTCACTATGGAAACACGCCATGGCAAAAATGTGTTATGGGGTTGTTGGGTGCAAATAAATCCCATAACGGGAAAAAAGGCTCTTTCACATGGAATATTTTACGTACGGAAAGAAAATCATGCCCCTCATCTCTGAACCTCAAGTGTACCTTCAATTGGAAAGTGCTTCAATCAGTTTGAGTCGCAATGGATCACGACAGTTGGAACAAGTCATGTGCATCGCACTCTTGATAACATTCTCCATCATACAAGGGAACTACATGTATACACCCATCGTTATTTGCCACATTGCTACACATTATGAACTACTTGTCTAACATTATACCTATCATTCCATATGCGTACACATGATTCATTTTTTTTTTCCTATCCATAAGTCAACCGGCTTAGGTTTCTCAATCTACCATGCATAGCTCGCTGTTATGGCCTCGACAATGGGATGTCGATGAAGTACATATTGTCCAACAGAAGAGGGGTCCATTGCAAAAGTTTAACGTACTAAGGTTGTGGTTTGCAACAAGACATCATCCTCCATAAATACCTTCCATTCAATGGTGCGCCATACGTCGCAACCTCATGATGGCTATACGACGCTGACGTGCTTCAAACTGCTCCTGCCTGCGCTCTTGGCTGTCCACTTGGGCACCTTCTGCACGTGATGCGACGCGTTCATGACCCCTCCCTCCATTCATTGAGCTCGACCTTCGCCCACGTCGTCGTTGTTGTTCATACACTCTCGCAAATCTGCGAAAGTGATCTGCTGCGTGAAGCAGTTGCGAAGCTTCCCGCAAGCGCTATTGCGCCTCCATCTGTTGTCGTGACTCTGGTTGCCATTGTTGTGACTGCTGCTCATGCTGCTCGCCAGTTGCCTCCCGTGGCTGCTCGTCATGCTGCGACTGCTGCTGCTGCTCATGTTGATGCTTTTGCTGTTGATCCTGATGGTGCTCCTGCTCTTGCTCTTGCTGTTGGTCCTGCCGCTCCTCCACACCTCCAACATTGTGGTATCCACTCGAGTTGTGAAGGTTTTTCGTCCGTAGGACCCAATCTGCTCGCATCTGCATACATACTCAAATGCATACATAAGGACACGTGAGTGACGTCAAGGATTTCCAACAAAGTTTTGCGTACTAAGGTTGCAGTCTTAGTCGGACATGGGGGACGGGGTTGGGGAGATGATAGGTATATAGTGAATACGCAAAGAACGACCACATTTTCACATGACAGATAGGAAGGTGTGTGCTTTCAAAAACAAGCATAATCGAGGGCTTTGGAAGGGGGGAGTACCTTTGCACGCTCGGTTAGAAGCTCCCCGAGGCGCCTCCTCTCTGGCTCCCACGCAGCCCTGCGTTCCTCAGTGGTTAGAGGACATCGCGTATGTTGCGTCCCCCCATCACCCTCATCAACACGCCCACGTCGTTGCCGCATGCGTGTCATACGACCTTGCTGCTGTGTGGTTGGGACCTCCTCCTCCCTTCTTGCCGCCGGCATCCGGGTAGGACAGTCCCGTTCGACATGTCCACGCTGACGGCACGCCAAGCAGAGTTGCTTCCTCTTGTACCCTGTGCTGAAAGCCTCCCTCCNCTGCGACTCAGGACGCCCAGGCTGTCGTGGCTCCGTCACAGGTGCTGCATGACCATCGGCCGGCGTCAACAACTCGTATAGCACGGGAGGAAGCTCCCCGCTATACATGGCCTTCCAAGAAGAAGCTAGGTACGCAGGGTGGCAGACGTCGGTCACTTTCATTCCCTCCACATGCAGCAAGTATGTGACCGCGTGGACGCACGGAAACAAGTGTTCTTGGTACACGCCACAAGTGCACAACATCTCCTCCAGGTCGACAATGCGTGGCACTGACCCATGCTTCTTCCCCGTCACGACTGCTCGCCTCCCAGGGGCTACCTCGTTCGTCATGGCATACCTCGACACAAGCTCCAACCGCTTTGTGTACAGCTCTCGCGCCTTTGGTGCTAGCTCGCCTGTGTATGCCTCCGCTTCGCGACGCCTCACACTGACCAGTTTTTGCCAGTACTCCCACACACTGACAAAGCAGTAGAAAGGCGGTAGTGCACGAGCCCCTCTCAGTGCAGCGTTCAAACTCTCTACAATGTTCGACGTGACATGTCCGTAGCAAGGCAAGGGAAAATGCAATGCGCTCCAGTGCTCAGGGGACAATCCATCACGTGCTGACGGTAGACGACCCAATACGTACTCTAGAGCCTCTTCCTTCACAGCGCTCAACCCCTCACATGCATCTATCCATTCCTGAATGGTGTGCGCAAACACAAGCTTGCAAAAAGCACGTTGTGCCTGAACACCGTACTTGTCCTTCACATTCTTGCCAATGTGCCAAGCGCAGTGAGCATGACGCACTAGAGGCAAGATGTTGCGCACAGCAGCAATGATTGCTGCATGTCGATCCGACACAATGACACATGGTACATCCTTTGCGAGAGGATAGGACTCCGCTAGTCTCTCCATGAACCAACTCCAATTCTC
>SZWC01011970.1:11264-22070 GCA_023375785.1 Penium margaritaceum
CATAGTCAGTGACGTATGTATCCTTTGGTTGGTCACTGTGCACGCTAGCCACACCGTGCCACTACTTGTTGAAGGTCTTTGTACTTGCTAGTTGATAACCAGTGTTCCCAACCCATTGTTTCCGCCTCTGACCATTTGTGACTCGTGTTATGAGTTTTCAACGTTGACCACACACTGTGAAATTCTTTTCGTCATGGTTAGTGGCATATGCCTACTTTGGTTTGTCACTGTACATGATTGCCACGCCGTGTCACTACGTATTGAAGGTGTTTGTGCTTTCTAGTTGATAGCTAGTGTTCCCAAACCATTGTTTCCCCTTCTGACTATCTGTGACTCTTGTTGTGAGTTGTCAATATTGACCACATGAAGTGAAATTCTTTGGTCATGGTCAGTGACATATGCATACCTTGGTTGGTCACTGTGCATGGTAGCCACAGTGTCCCACTGCATATTGAAGGTCGTTGTACTTGCTAGTCGATAACTAATATTCACAAACCATTGTTTCCCCCTCTGACCATTTGAGACTCGTGTTATGAGTTGTCAAAGTTGACCACACATAGTGACATTATTTGGTCATGGTCAGTGACATATGCCTACTTTGGTTGGTCATTGTACATGGTAGCCACACCGTGCCACTACTTATTGAAGGTCCTTGTTCTTGCTAGTTGATACCTGGTGTTCCCAAACCGTCGTTTCCCCCTCTCACCATTTGTGACTCGTATTATGAGTTGTCAACGTTGACTACACAGCGGATTTCTTTGGTCAAAGACAGTACATATGCTTACTTTGGTTGGTCATTGTGCATGGTAGCCACACCTTGGTACTAGTTATTGAAGGTCGTTGTACTTGCTAGTTAAAAACTAATAATCGGAAAGCATTGTTTTCCCCTCTGACCATTTGTGACTCGTGGTATGGGTTGTGAACGTTGACCACCCATATTGAACTTATTTGGTCATGGTCAGTGACATATGCCTAGTTTGGTTGTTCGGTGTGCATAGTAGCCTCACCGTGCCACTACATATTGAAGTTCTTTGTCCTTTCTAGTCCATACATAGGGTTCCTAAACCATTGTCTTTCCATCTGACCATTTGTGACTCGTGTTATGAGCTGTCAATGTTGACCACACGTAGTGGACTTCTTTGGTCATAGTCAGTGACGTATGCATCCTTTGGTTGGTCACTGTGCACGCTAGCCACACCGTGCCACTATGTGTTGAAGTCCTTTGTACTTTCTAGTTGATAACTTGTGTTCCCAACCCATTGTTTTCCCCTCCGACCATTTGTGTCTCTTGTTATGAGTTTTCAACGTTGACCACACACTGTGAAATTCTTTTGGTCATGGTTAGTGGCATATGCCTACTTTGTTTTTTCACTGTACATGGTTGCCACGCCGTGTCACTACGTATTGAAGGTCTTTGTGCTTTCTAGTTGATAGCTAGTGTTCCCAAACCATTGTTACCCCCTTTGACTAAGCGTGACTCTTGTTGTGAGTTGTCAACGTTGACCATATGAAGTGAAATTCTTTGGTCATGGTCAGTGACATATGCATACATTGGTTGGTCACTGTGCATGGTAGCCACACTGTGCCACTGCATATTGAAGGTCTTTATACTTGCTAGTCGATAACTATTATTCACAAACTATTGTTTCCCCCTCTGACCATTTGTGACCCGTGTTATGAGTTGTCAAAGTTGACCACACATAGTGACATTCTTTGGTCATGGTCAGTGACATATGCCTACTTTGGTTGGTCATTGTACATGGTAGTCACACCGTGCCACTACTTATTGAAGGTCCTTGTGCTTGCTAGTTGATACCTGGTGTTCCCAAACCATCGTTCCCCCCTCTGACCATTTGTGACTTGTATTATGAGTTGTCAATGTTGACCACACACAGCGGATTGATTTGGTCAAAGGCAGTATATATGCCTACTTTGGTCGGTCATTGTGCAGGGTAGCCACACCGTGCTACTACTTATTGAAGGTCATTGTACTTGCTAGTTGAAACCTAATATTCCAAAACCATTGTCTACCCCTCTGACCATTTGTGACTCGTGTTATGGGTTGTGAACGTTGACCACCTTTATTGGAATTCTTTGGTCATGGTCAGTGACATATTCCTAGTTTGGTTGTTCACTATGCATAGTAGCCACACCGTGGCACTACTTAATGAAGTTCTTTGTCCTTTCTAGTCGCTACATAGGATTCCCAAACCATTGTCTCTCCCTCTGACAGTTTTTGACTCGTTGTCAAGCATACTTTGGCCGCAGCGTCGGAAGGAAGGACCACCCGCGGAGAAAGGGCCTGGGCAGCCTGAGGTCCGCGCACAGAACGCTGGCTCCCGCGGATGCGGTTGAGCTAGGGGTAGCGCGGGGTCCAGGGGCGATGAGGACCAGGATGCCTACAGGAGAGCCGCCGCAGGTTAGCACAATCACCTGCGGCGGTTCCCTTCCAACTCAAGCGCTGGTGACGGGGGATGGAGGTGGGAAGCAGTGGCGGGACATCCGCGGTACAAAGAGAACAGAGACAAGCCGTAGCAAGATTCACAATCACTGACAGGGCGCAGGCAGGTCAGCGGACGGGCCGAGTAATCAGGGGAGAAAACACCCAATCAGGAGGGGTGATTGTGCATCAATCATGGAGGAGCCTCTGGAGACGCACCGCGGAAGACGAAGATTCAAGGATGAACACGAAGAACTACGTGCTTGAGCCGCGGATGAAGAAGATGATCAGTAGAGGATCTGTTGTATGTGTGTGTGTGTGTGTGTGGACAAGACCCGCGGTGCGTAGCCGCACCGCGTGGAGTCCAAGTAGGAGGAGAAGAGGATACTATGAGAGGGATGAGACCGACGGCGTGTAGGCATGCCGTGCGGAGTCCCAAGTAGAAAAGGGCATCAGTAGTAGTAGCAGAAGGGCAGCTCAATCTTGCTGATCTATTTGAGCAATACTCCACTTTCATGTACTCTACCCTAGTTTATCAAAGACATTCACTTGTTCCCATCTGTGTTCTTTGCCCTTCGCCCCCCTTGTCTTCCATTGCCACCGGTGCCGTATCCGCGGTCTTGGGGACAAAGTGCGTGGCAAACCAAAAGCCTGAGTGAAGTGAGCTGCCGGCGGGGCCCTTGCTTGCACACGGCCGCGGAACGCGGTTCCGCGGAAGGGAGCTGGAAGCCACGGTGTGGCGGGCTCACGTATAACAAGAGGAGGACCGCGGAGCGTCATTCACCGGTGAGGTTGCGGCGCTGAAGTCCGGAGTAGTGGACCGCGGAAGTGTCGAAAAGCTCCTAGTTGCCTGTGTCCTGCTGCAAACATATCTCAAGTGGGGGCAGTAGGTGAATGTGCACAATCCGCGAATAGAGCGGAACCAGGCCTGCGCGGAGGAAGTTGAGGGCGCGGTAAAATTGGGGATATCAGTGTCATGGTGCGGTGAGCGTGGACAGTTCCTTGCTCTTCAACAAGCCGAACTACACTACAGGCCTTCAGAAGATCAGTCTGATGGGGCTCCATGGTGAAGAGTACCGGAAGTGCAGCAAAGTACGAGGTGCAGAGCTGACTCCTTCGTGCATAGGGTTCCAGAGCGGCAGAGAGTCCGAATGGAGCGGAGTTGCATGGCAAGTAGCAGCAGAGCAATAAGTACAGAGCTGGTCACTTGGCTGCACCTTCATTTGCATAGGGCAACCTGAGTGTCTGATTAGGAGATCTGGAAGGAAGTCTTCCCGCGGCATGTTTGTCATTTGGTTGTGACCACCTCCATGTTGCATATGTGTTTGCGGAAACATGTACATAGGAGAAAGTGTGTGTTGGAGGTGCGTGTACCGCGGAATAGCTGCGAGGTGACGCACGAGACCCGCACAGTGGTAGGAACTTCTTTCCGCGGCTCAAGTGTGACATGGAAGGAATGATCTTCATGCAATGGTGCTTGCGAGATAAGGGATGTAGGAACCATTGTGCGATGGATGTGCGTGTACCACCGAATAGCTGCGAGGTGACGCACGAGACCCGCACAATGAGGGATGCATTTCTTTCCGCGGTACTACTGCCACAAGACGAGAACAACCAATGGCCACCAATGAAGCAAGAAGAAGCTCGGAGACCTCGCATGAGAAAAGGAGGGTGGGGCAACACTGTTCACATGAAATCTGCCGCGCACGCAAATCTTCCGCGAGGAACACCAAGTTATGGACGTCCGCGATGGAGTTGAGGAAAGTGAGGGGTGGTCTCTGGGCAAGAGGAGAGAGCCACAATTGATCCTCATGGTGGAGGGGCGGAATGGGCATCTTTCTGGGCTTGTGTGGGACTGTTTATGGGTGTGGGGAAGGCTGGAATTGTGCCTGGTGGTAGACCCGCGGAATTCGGTGTTCAGTAACAATGGCTTCATATTTGGGGTTCCGCGGAAGAGCCAAAACAAGGGCAGGGGGTGTGTCTGCGGATTAGGCATCTTGGGAGGGGAATGTGGGTGAGAAAGTGCCATGATGGTCAGGAGCGGAATGCGCATGTTTTGGAGGGTGTTTTGTGGCTAAGGTGAGGAGGAAGTGCCGCGGAATGGTGCTGGGTGCCTAACCCGCAGAATTACCTTGCTAGTAACAATAGAGGGGCAGGTTACAATGCCGCGGAAGAGGCGGAATGCTGCCATGATGTTGACCTGCGGATTTGCCACATTTCTGATGGTGTTGATTCACCTGTGTGGACAAAAGGGGTGCGGAAAGAGGCCTCCATGTGTATCCGCGGATTTGGTGTTCAGAGAAGAGGCGTGTGAGGGCGGAAAAAGAGGCGGAAGTGGTGCGGACGAAGGAAGGGGTCACACAAGGTGCGGAAATGTTGTACAAGACGCGGGAAGACAACCGGACCAAGAATGGCGGGAACCACAACGCGTGAAGACCAAGAAGTGGCAGGAGCCGGTGTGACAAGCAAGGAGGAAGCAATGGTGGAACATGTTTCGCGGATGGGAATACTGTAGTGGTGGTAGTGGGTGTGAATGCAAAGGGGCCGCGGCGCGGCGGGGATGGGTGTAGCGGACTATATAATGGGCTTAGTTGCATCAGTGTGGGGTGGATTCAGGCTTGAAGACTTGTGTTCTGTTGACATGAGTTGAGTCAATCAAGCTCATTACCTCACAACCTTGCCTTACTCTCTCCCTCACCTCAGCCCTTTGCCATAATGGAATCCGCGAGTGAATCTGAGGACTCCGAAGATGACAAGAGATGTTCCGCGGAAACACTCACAAGACAGGCATGACACAAGTGAAGACCGCGGAAGAGTGTCCAAATGACCGCGGAAGTGGATGGGTGGCCCTTGGACAACTCTCGAGAGAGCGGAAGGAAGCGTATCGGGCCTCCGTCGCGGGTTTTCTGTCCCTATGTCATGGTTCCGCGGATTTGCCAGATTCTATGCTTGAGAGGAGTGATGGAATCCACAATAAGGGTGTTGCCAAAGTGACTAATGGGTGGGACTGTGGGATGGGCTTGTTTTAGGGGTGTAGAGGGTGCCAAATCCGGAGAAGAGGGGCTGCAAAAGTGGGCCATGTGTGTACCCGCGGAATTGCCATGTCAGGGACACTAGGGGGAAGTTAAATCCGCGGAGTAGGGGTGTTCCGCGGAATTGCCATATCAGAGGGGTGGTGTGAGAGGAGGAAAGACCACTTGTGAGTGATCAAATGTACCATTGTGTCATGGTGAATATGGGATGAGGCCTTGAGGTGTGCGGAAAGAGGAGATGTGCAGAGGACAACATGGAAGGCGTTGAAGTGAAGTGACATCGCGGAACAATGACGAGCGCAGCAAAAATTGGGGCAACATAGGGCGCAACTAGGGCGCAAGTAGGGCACAAGTAGGACACAACTAGGGCGCAACTATGGTACAACTAGGGCGTAGCTAGTGCCCAACTGAGGCGCAACTAGGGCGTAAGTATGGTGCAAGTAGGGCGCAAGTAGGGTGCAACTAGTGCGCAACAAGGGCGCAACTAGGGCGGAACTAGGGCGCAACTAGGGCGAAACTAGGGCGCAACTAGGGTGCAAGTAGGGCGAAACAAGGGTGCAACTAGGGCACAAGTAGGACGCAAGTAAGAAGCAACTAGGGCGTAACTAGGGCACAACTAGGACGTAGCTAGTGCCCAACTGAGGCGTAACTAGGGTGCAACTAGGGCGCCAGTAGGGCGTAAGTAGGGTGCAATGAGGGCGCAAGAAGGGCGCAACTAGGGCGCAACTAGGGCGCAACTAGGACGCAACTAGGGCGCAACTAGGGCGCAACTAGGGCGTAAGTAGGGCACAAGTAGGGCGCAAGTAGGGCGCAATAAGGGCACAACTAAGGCGCAACTAGGGCACCACTAGGGTGCAAGTAGGCCGCAACTAGGGCGCAACTGGGGCGCAACTAGGGCGCAACTAGGGCGCAACTAGGACGCAACTAGGGCACAACTAGGGCACAACTAGGGCAGACCTAGGGCGCAACTAGGACGCAACTAGGGCGTAACTAGGGTGCAACTAGGGCGCAACTAGGGCACAACTAGGGCACAACTACGGCGCAATGAGTGTGCAACGACGGCGCAACAAGGGCGCAACGAGGGCACAACTAGGGTGCAACTAGGGTGCAACTAGGGCGCAACTACGGTGCAACCAGGGCGCAACTAGGGTGCAATTAGTTTACAAGTTGGGCGCAACTACTGCGCAACTTAGGCGCAACTTGGGCGCAAGTAGGGTGCAACTAGAGCGCAACTAGGGTGCAACTAGGACGCAAGTAAGGTTCAACCTGGGCGCAACTAGAGCGCAACTAGGGCACAACTAGGGTGCAACTAGGGTACAACTAGGGTGCAACTAGTGCGAACGTTCGGCGAAACTAAGGTGCAACTAAGGCGCAACTAGCGCGCAAGTAGGGCGCAAGTAAGACGCAACTAGGGCGCAACTAGGGCACAACTAGGGCGTAGCTAGTGCCCAACTAAGGCACGAGGGTGCAAGAAGGGTGCCAGTTGGGCGCAAGTAGGGTACCAGAAGGGCACAAGTAGGGTGAAACTTGGGCGCAACTAGGGCGCAACTAGGGCGCAACTAGGGCGCGACTAGGGCGCAACTAGGGCGCAACTAGGGCGCAACTAGGGCGCAACTAGGGCGCAAGTAGGGCGTAATAGGGCGCAACTAGGGTGCAACTAGGGCGCAACTAGGGTCCAACTAGGGCGCAACTAGGGTCTAATTAGGGCACAACTAGGACGCACCTAGGGTGTAACTAGGGTGCAACTAGGGCGCAAGTAGGGCGCAAGTAGGGCACAAGTAGGGCGCAACTACGGCGCAAGTGGGGCACAACTAGGGCGCAACTAGGATGCAACTAGGATGCAACGAGGGCGCAACGAGGGCGCAACAAGAGCACAACAAGGGCACAACTAGGGCGCATCTAGGGCGCAACTAGGGTGCAACTAGGGCGCAAGTAGGGCGCAAGTAGGGCACAAGTAGGGCGCAACTACGGCGCAAGTGGGGCACAACTAGGGCGCAACTAGGATGCAACTAGGATGCAACGAGGGCGCAACGAGGGCGCAACAAGAGCACAACAAGGGCACAACTAGGGCGCATCTAGGGCGCAACTAGGGTGCAACTAGGGCGCAACTAGGGCGCACCTAGGGCGCATCTAGGGCGCAACTAGGGCGCAACTAGGGCGCAACTAAGGCGAAACTAGGGCGCAACAAAGACGCAACTAGGGTGCAAGTAGGGCACAAGTAGGAAGCAACTAGGACGCAACTAGGGTACAACTAGGGCATACCTAGTGCCCAACTGAGGCGCAACTAGGGCGCAAGTAGGGCGCCAATAGGGCGTAAGTAGGGTGCAATAAGGGCGCAAGAAGGGTGCAACTAGGACGCAACTAGGACGCATCTAGGGCGCAAGTAGGGCGCAACAAGGGCGCGACTAGGGCGCAAGTAGGGCGCAATTAGGGCGCAACTAGGGCACAACTAAGGCGCAACTGGGGCGCAACTAGGGCGCAACTAGGGCGCAACTAGGGCGCAACTAGGGCGCAACTAGGGCGCAACTAGGGCGTAACTAGGGCCCAAGTAGGGCACAACTAGGGCGCAACTAGGGTGCAACGAGGGCGCAACGAGGGCGCAACTAGGGCCCAACTAGGGTGCAACTAGGGTACAACTAGGGTGCAACTAGGGCGCAACAAGGGCGCAACTAGGGTGCAACTAGTGTGCAAGTTGGGTGCAACTAGGGCGCAACTAAGGCGCAACTAGGATGCAAGTAGGACGCAACTAGGGCGCAACTAGGGGACAACTAGGGCGTAGCTAGTGCCTAACTGAGGCGCAACTAGGGCGCAAGTAGGCGCCAGAAGGGCGCAAGTAGGGCGCAAGTAGGGCGCAACTAGGGTGCAACTAGGACGCAACTAGGGTGCAACCAGTGCGTAACTAGGGTGCAACTAGGGTGCAAGTAGGGCGCAACTAGGGCGCAACTAGGACGCCCGGGCGCAACAAGGGCGCAATAAGGGGGAAACCAGGGCGCAACTAGGGCGCAACTAGGGCGCAACTAGGACACAACTAGGGCGCAACTAGGGCGCAACTAGGGCGCAACAAGGGCGCAATAAGGGGGAAACCAGGGCGCAACTAGGGCGCAACTAGGGCGCAACTAGGACACAACTAGGGCGCAACTAGGGCGCAACTAGGGCGCAACTAGGGTGCAACTAGGGTGCAACTAGTGCGCAACTAGGGCAAAACTAGGGCGCGACTAGGGCACGACTAGGGCGCGACTTGGACGCAACTAGGGCGCAACTAGGGCGCAACTAGGGTGCAACTAGGGCGCAACTAGGGCGCAATTAGGGTGCAACTGGCGGCAACTAGGATGCAACTAGGGCGAAACTAGGGCGCAACTAGGGCACAACTAGGACGCAACTAGGGCGCAACTAGGGCGCAACTAGGGCGCAACTTGGACGCAACTAGGGCGCAACTAGGGCGCAACTAGGGCGCAACTAGGGTGCAATTAGGGCGCAACTGGGGGCAACTAGGGCGCAACTAGGGCGCAACTAGGGTGCAACTAGGGCACAACTAGGGCGCAACTAGGGTGCAACTAGGGCGTAACTAAGGCGCAACTAGGGCGCAACAAGGGCGCAACAAGGGCGCAACTAGGGCGCAACTAAGGCGCAACTAGGGCACAAATAGGGCACAAGTAGGACGCAACTAGGGCGCTCCTAGGGTACAACTAGGGCGTAGCTAGTCCCCAACTGAGGCGCAACAGGGCGCAAGTAGGGTGCAAGTAGGGCACAAGTAGGTTACAACTTGTGCGCAACCAGGACTCAACTAGAGCGCAAGTAGGGCGCAACTAGGGTGCAAGTAGGGCGCAACTATTGTACAACTAGGGCGCAAGTAGGGCGCAAGTAAGACGCAACTAGGGCGCAACTAGGGCACAATTAGGGCGTAGCTAGTGCCCAACTGAGGCGCAACTAGGGCGCAAGTAGGGCGCCAGTAGGGTAAGTAGGGTGCAACTAAGGCGCAACAAGGGCGCAACTAGGGCGCAACTAAGACGCAACTAGGGTGCAAGTAGGGCGCAACTAGGACGCAAGTAGGGCGCAAGTAGGGCGTAAATATGGCACAACTAAGGCGCAATAAGGGCGCAACTAGGGCGCAACTAGGCGCAACTAGGACGCAACTAGGGCGCAACTAGGGCGCAACTAGGGCGCAACTAGGGTGCAAATAGGGCACAATGAGGGCGCAATGAGGACGCAACTAGGGCGCAACTAGGGCGCAACTAGGGTGCAACTAGGGCGCAACTAGGGCGCAACTAGGGCGCAACTAGGGTGCAACTAGTGTGCAAGTTGGGCGCAACTAGGGCGCAACTAAGGCGCAACAAGGGCGCAACTAGGGCGCAACTAGGGCGCAACTAGGGTGCAACTAGGGCGCAACTAGGGCGCAACTAGGGCGCAACTAGGGTGCAACTAGTGTGCAAGTTGGGCGCAACTAGGGCGCAACTAAGGCGCAACAAGGGCGCAAGTAGGATGCAACTAAGGGCGTAGCAAGGGGACAACTAGGGCGTAGCTAGTGCCCAACTGAGGCGTACCTAGGGCGCAAGTATGCACCAATAGGGCGAAAGTAGGGCGCAACTAGGGCGCAACTAGGGCGCAACTAGGGCGCAACTAGGACACAGCTAATGCGCAACTAGTGCGTAACTAGGGTGCAACTACGGTGCAATACGGAGCACCTAGGGTGCAATTAGGGCGCCCGGGCGCAACTAGGGCGCAACTAGGGGGCAACTAGGGCGCAACTAGGGCGCAACTAGGATGCAACTAGGGCACGACTAGGGCGTAACTAGGGTGCAACTAGGGGGCAACTAGGGTGCAACTTGTGCACAACTAGGGCACAACTAGGGCGCGACTAGGGCGCGACTAGGGCGTGACTTGGGCGCAACTAGGGTGCAACTAGTGCGCAACTAGGGCGCAACTAGGGCGCGACTAGGGCGCAACTAGAGCGCGACTTGGGCGCAACTAGGACGCAACTAGGGCGCAACTAGGGCGCAATTAGGGCGCAACCGAGGGCTACTAGGGCGCAACTAGGGCGCAACTAGGGCGCAACTAGGGCGCAACTAGGGCGCAACTAGGGCGTAACTAGGGTGCAACTAGGGCGAAACTAGGGCGCAACTAGGGCGCAACTAAGGTGTAACTAGGGCGCAAATAGGGCACAAGTAGGACGCAACTAGGGCGCAACTAGGGTACAACTAGGGCGTAGCTAGTGCCCAACTGAGGCGCAACTAGGGCGCAAGTATGGTGCAAATAGGGCGCAAGTAGGTTGCAACTTGTCGCAACCAGGGCGCAACTAGGGCGCAACTAGGGCACAACTAGGGCGCAACTAGGGCG
>SZWC01011970.1:28301-53952 GCA_023375785.1 Penium margaritaceum
CGAGACGACGGGATCCGTTTCGTCGGAAGTTCTGCTATCGACATGTCGACTTTTATGTTACATCGACATCGTCGATTGGCGACGATCGGCGGTGTCGGTGAGTCAATTGTCCATCGACTTCATCTACACTAGTGTATTGATTTTTTTTTTCACCATACAAAATCGATACACTAACCAGATACACTTTGCCAATACACTCAATCCTTTTTTGGGGGGGGGGGACTCGATGGGGAGCCGACGATCCCCCCCCTCAAAACGTAAAAGTGTATTGGGGTTGTGTATATGCCGTGTGTATCTGGTGAACATAAACAAAAATACACTAGTGTATTGTTCACTAGTGTACAAAATAGAGGGTCTCTACGATACACGGCCCAATACACTGAGCCAATACACTCGAGGGTCTGGGGGGGGNGGGGGGGGATCGTCCGCGACTGACCGTGGGAAACGTTTCAGAGTAAAACGAAACGTTACGGTCGATTGTTGCGAGCGATACAAATGTATGCCCTAGAAGATAATGTTATACTATAATATTACTAACGTATCACTGAGCAAGTCCTGGGACAAGATTAGGCATATTAAATACGACTTACTCTATGTCCTAGTTTCTTTATCCAGGGTATTTTTTATTCAGTATTCATGGCCTAGGAAATAATACACAGTATTTCACGTGAACAGAACACAAAATAATATGAAGGCAATTTCTTAGAAATTACCATAATTACCATTTAGAGTACCTTCCTAATACACTGCCTCTTTGGTGTATAAAAAGCCCTCCATTAACCATACCTCTCAGATGTGGCTCGAGTTGTCGGTGCCCCACCTTGTTCTCGCCAAGATGGATAGTTTGGACCCAGCTGCTGTCACCCGACGGCAGCGTTAGGGTGGCGCGACACAGCACGTCCACCATTCCATTTACGAGGAGCTTGCCGACATATGCAGGGAGCACCGGCTGCCAGTGTAGGTGGAACATGAGGGGATCCTGCCGTTGCCGGGGGGCGTGGGGGAGCTGTGGTCTGACCTGTCACCGGAGGATCGGAAGACTGGCACATTTTGTGTGCTCGACGTCACAACAGTGGACGTGCACCGAACGAGGGCCACGGAACCTGAAAGGCAAAGGAGGCGGCCGAGGCGGCGAAGTGCGCCAAGTATGGTGAGACTCCACGCTGTGGGTACTTTATGCGCCCCCTGGCGTGGGAAACTCTGGGCGGCCTGGGGGATCGGTCTTGAGTCTTCCTTGCCCGGCTGGCTAGGATTTGCCCGGCTCAGGGCCCACGCCGCTGCTCGGCCGAGGCGCAAGAGAGCTGGGCCTAGCGGGCGGTAGCTGTGTTGGCGCAGAAGGTGTCCACAGTGGGCATCTGCAGCCAGTGTGCGGTCATGCGGCTCTTCAGCATTTCGCACGGGGAGGCTCGGGAGTTACGTCCGCAACAAGGGCGCAACTAGGGCGCAACTAGGACGCAAGTAGGGCGCAAGTAGGATGCAAGTAGCGAGCAAGTAGGGCGCAAGTAGGGCGCGAGTAGGGCGCAAGTAGGGCGCAAGAAGGGCGCAAGTAGGGCGCAAGTAGACCGCAAGTAGGGCGTAAGTAGGGCGCAAGAAGGGCGCAAGTAGGGCGCAAGTAGACCGCAAGTAGGGCGTAAGTAGGGCGCAAGAAGGGCGCAAGTAGGGCGCAAGTAGACCGCAAGTAGGGCGTAAGTAGGGCGCAAGAAGGGCGCAAGTAGGGCGCAAGTAGACCGCAAGTAGGGCGTAAGTAGGGCGCAAGAAGGGCGCAAGTAGGGCGCAAGTAGACCGCAAGTAGGGCGTAAGTAGGGCGCAAGAAGGGCGCAAGTAGGGCGCAAGTAGACCGCAAGTAGGGCGTAAGTAGGGCGCAAGAAGGGCGCAAGTAGGGCGCAAGTAGACCGCAAGTAGGGCGTAAGTAGGGCGCAAGAAGGGCGCAAGTAGGGCGCAAGTAGACCGCAAGTAGGGCGTAAGTAGGGCGCAAGAAGGGCGCAAGTAGGGCGCAAGTAGACCGCAAGTAGGGCGTAAGTAGGGCGCAAGAAGGGCGCAAGTAGGGCGCAAGTAGACCGCAAGTAGGGCGTAAGTAGGGCGCAAGAAGGGCGCAAGTAGGGCGCAAGTAGACCGCAAGTAGGGCGTAAGTAGGGCGCAAGAAGGGCGCAAGTAGGGCGCAAGTAGACCGCAAGTAGGGCGTAAGTAGGGCGCAAGAAGGGCGCAAGTAGGGCGCAAGTAGACCGCAAGTAGGGCGTAAGTAGGGCGCAAGAAGGGCGCAAGTAGGGCGCAAGTAGACCGCAAGTAGGGCGTAAGTAGGGCGCAAGAAGGGCGCAAGTAGGGCGCAAGTAGACCGCAAGTAGGGCGTAAGTAGGGCGCAAGAAGGGCGCAAGTAGGGCGCAAGTAGACCGCAAGTAGGGCGTAAGTAGGGCGCAAGAAGGGCGCAAGTAGGGCGCAAGTAGACCGCAAGTAGGGCGTAAGTAGGGCGCAAGAAGGGCGCAAGTAGGGCGCAAGTAGACCGCAAGTAGGGCGTAAGTAGGGCGCAAGAAGGGCGCAAGTAGGGCGCAAGTAGACCGCAAGTAGGGCGTAAGTAGGGCGCAAGAAGGGCGCAAGTAGGGCGCAAGTAGACCGCAAGTAGGGCGTAAGTAGGGCGCAAGAAGGGCGCAAGTAGGGCGCAAGTAGACCGCAAGTAGGGCGTAAGTAGGGCGCAAGAAGGGCGCAAGTAGGGCGCAAGTAGACCGCAAGTAGGGCGTAAGTAGGGCGCAAGAAGGGCGCAAGTAGGGCGCAAGTAGACCGCAAGTAGGGCGTAAGTAGGGCGCAAGAAGGGCGCAAGTAGGGCGCAAGTAGACCGCAAGTAGGGCGTAAGTAGGGCGCAAGAAGGGCGCAAGTAGGGCGCAAGTAGACCGCAAGTAGGGCGTAAGTAGGGCGCAAGAAGGGCGCAAGTAGGGCGCAAGTAGACCGCAAGTAGGGCGTAAGTAGGGCGCAAGAAGGGCGCAAGTAGGGCGCAAGTAGACCGCAAGTAGGGCGTAAGTAGGGCGCAAGAAGGGCGCAAGTAGGGCGCAAGTAGACCGCAAGTAGGGCGTAAGTAGGGCGCAAGAAGGGCGCAAGTAGGGCGCAAGTAGACCGCAAGTAGGGCGTAAGTAGGGCGCAAGAAGGGCGCAAGTAGGGCGCAAGTAGACCGCAAGTAGGGCGTAAGTAGGGCGCAAGAAGGGCGCAAGTAGGGCGCAAGTAGACCGCAAGTAGGGCGTAAGTAGGGCGCAAGAAGGGCGCAAGTAGGGCGCAAGTAGACCGCAAGTAGGGCGTAAGTAGGGCGCAAGAAGGGCGCAAGTAGGGCGCAAGTAGACCGCAAGTAGGGCGTAAGTAGGGCGCAAGAAGGGCGCAAGTAGGGCGCAAGTAGACCGCAAGTAGGGCGTAAGTAGGGCGCAAGAAGGGCGCAAGTAGGGCGCAAGTAGACCGCAAGTAGGGCGTAAGTAGGGCGCAAGAAGGGCGCAAGTAGGGCGCAAGTAGACCGCAAGTAGGGCGTAAGTAGGGCGCAAGAAGGGCGCAAGTAGGGCGCAAGTAGACCGCAAGTAGGGCGTAAGTAGGGCGCAAGAAGGGCGCAAGTAGGGCGCAAGTAGACCGCAAGTAGGGCGTAAGTAGGGCGCAAGAAGGGCGCAAGTAGGGCGCAAGTAGACCGCAAGTAGGGCGTAAGTAGGGCGCAAGAAGGGCGCAAGTAGGGCGCAAGTAGACCGCAAGTAGGGCGTAAGTAGGGCGCAAGAAGGGCGCAAGTAGGGCGCAAGTAGACCGCAAGTAGGGCGTAAGTAGGGCGCAAGAAGGGCGCAAGTAGGGCGCAAGTAGGGCGCAACTAGGGCGCAAGTAGGGCGCAAGTAGGGCACAACTAGGATGTAACTAGGGCGCAACTAGGGCACAACTAGCGCGCAACTAGGGCGTAGCTAGTGCCGAACTGAGACGCAACCAGGACGCAACTTGGGCGCAACTAGGGCGCAAGTAGGGCGCAACTAGGGCACAAGTAGGGCGCAAGTGGGGCACAATTAGGCACAACTAGGGTGCAACTAGGGAGCAACTAGAATGTAGCTAGTGCCCAGCTGCGACGCAACTAGGGCGCAACTAGGGCCCAAGTAGGGCATAACTAGGGCGCAAGTAGGGCGCAACTAGGGAGCAATAGGGCGCAAGTAGGACGCAAGTAGGGCGTAACGAAGGCACAACTAGGGTGCGAGTAGGGCGCAAGTAGGGCGCAAGTAGGGCGCAAGTAGGGCGCAAGTACGGCGCAAGTAGGGCGCAACTAGGATGCAACCAGGGCGCAAGCAGGGCACAAGTAGAACGCAAGTAGGGTGCAACTAGGGCGCAACTATGACGCAACTAGGGTGCAAGCAGGACGCAACTAGGGCGCAACTAGGGTGCAACTAGGGTGCAAGTAGGACACAACTAGGGCGCAACTGGGGCACAACAAGGACACAACTAGGGTGCAACTAGAGCGTAGCTACTGCCCAATTGAAGCGCAGCTTGAACGTAACTAGGGCGCAAGTCGGTGCCACTAGGGTGCAAGTAGGGCGCAAGTAGGGCGCAAGTAGGGCATAAGTAGGGCACAGGTAGGGCGGAAGTAGGACGCAACCAGGGTGCAACTAGGGCGCAACTAGGACGTAGCTAGTGCCCAATTGAGGCACAACTAGGGCACAACTAGGGCGCAAGTAGGGCGCAAATAGGGCGCAAGTAGGGTACAACTAAGGCGCAAGTAGGGCACAAATAGGGTGCAACTAGGGCGCAATTAGGGCGCAACTAGAGCGCAAGTAGGACACAAGTAGGGCGCAAGTGGGACGCAAGTAGAGCGCATGTAGGGCGCAAGTCTATATTGCTCTCGACTCTCGACCGTGCGTGCTGGGTTGAGGGTCGGCGTGTCGACCTCGACCTGGTGTCGAGGTCGGCCGACGCATCCCCCCCCCGCCAATACTTAGCAAATTGTTCTGTCGCGCTTTCTTCTGTAGCGGACTTCAAAACCCTTTTTTTTTGCTGTTCCTGAGGCCCTGCGAACTGCAAACGGTTCGCCCGCAAACCTGGTCTGTCATCCCCTCCCTTTTTTCTTTTCTTCTGTCAACCGCTAAATGGTGGACGCTTGACGGTAGAGGATGGACAGAAGAGGATGGACGGTAGATGATGGACGATAGATGCTGGACTGCTGACCTTGGACAGTAGACGCGCTAGACGCTGGACAATAGACGCGCTAGACGCTGGACAGTAGACGCGCTAGACGTTAGACAGCAGACGCGCTAGATGCTGGACAGTGGACACGACGACGGTGGACAGTAGACGTGGTGACGGTGGATAAAAAACGGTGGACAAAAGGTGCTGAACACGAGCGGCAATATTTGTTCTGTCACATGTGGCGGCAGGGAGCCTGCCGTGACCTATCCTTTTTTTTCGGGGTTGGGGACTGGCACCGAAGCAAGATAGGCTATGGACCTGGGAAAATGTGCAATCAACAGATTAAAGACTGTGATGTTGTAAGTTACCTGAGGAGTGAATGGAAACAAAATCTGTGGGTGGATTTGAATCAGGAACATGAAACATGACATGAATGCCAAGTTTCGGGTCAACAAGGGCGCAAGTAGGACGCAAGTAGAGCACAAGTAGAACACAACTAGGACACAACTAGGGTACAACTAGGGCGTAGCTAGTGCCCAACTGAGGCGCAACTAGGGCGCAAGTAGGGTGCAAGTAGGGCGCAAGTAGGGTGCAACTAGTGCGCAACTAGGGCGCAACTAGGGCGGAACTAGGGCACAACTAGGGCGCAACTAGGGCGCAACTAGGGTGCAAGTAGGGCGCAACAAGGGTGCAAATAGGGCACAAGTAGGGCGCAAGTAAGACGCAACTAGGGCGCAACTAGGGGACAACTAGGGCGTAGCTAGTGCCCAACTGAGGCGCAACGAGGGCGCAAGTAGGGTGCCAGTAGGGCGTAAGTAGGGTGCAATGAGGGCGCAAGAAGAGCGCAACTAGGGCGCAAGTAGGACACAACTAGGACGCAATAAGGGTGCAAGTAGGGCGCAACTAGGGCGCAAGTAGGGCGCAAGTAGGGCGCAAGTAGGGCACAACTAGGGCACAACTAAGGCGCAACTAGGGAACCACTAGGGCGCAAGTAGGCCGCAACTAGGGCGCAACCAGGGCGCAACTAGCGTTCAACTAGGGCGCAACTAGGGCGCAACTAGGGCGCAACTAGGGCGCAACTAGGGCGCAACAAGGGTGCAACTAGGGTGCGACTAGGGCGCAACTAGGGCGCAACTAGGGCACAACTAGGGCGCAATGAGGGTGCAACAAGGGCGCAACGAGGGTGCAACGAGGGCGCAACTAGGGTGCAACTAGGGTGCAGCTAGGGCGCAACTAGGGCGCAACCAGGGCGCAACTAGGGTGCAACTAGTTTGCAAGTTGGGCGCAACTAGGGCGCAATTTAGGCGCAACTTGGGCGCAAGTAGGGTGCAACTAGAGCACAACTAGAGCGCAACTAGGACGCAAGTAGGACGCAAGTAGGGTGCAACCAGGGCGCAACTAGAGAGCAACTAGGGCAGAACTAGGGCGCAACTAGGGCGCAACTAGGGTGCAACTAGTGCGCAAGTTCGGCGCAACTATGGCGCAACTAAGGCGCAACTAGCGCGCAAGTAGGGCGCAAGTAGGACGCAACTAGGGCGCAACTAGGCCACAACTAGGGCGTAGCTAGTGCCCAACTAAGGCACAACTAGGGTGCAAGTAGGGTGCCAGTAGGGCGCAAGTAGGGTGCAATAAGGACGCAAGTAGGGTGCAACTAGGGCGCAACTAGGGCGCAACTAGGGTACAACTAGGACGCGACTAGGGTGCAACTAGGGCGCAACTAGGGTGCAACTAGGGTGCAACTAGGGTGCAATTAGGGTGCAAGTAGGGCGCAACTAGGGCGCAACAAGGGCGCAACTAGGGCGCAGCTAGGGCGCAACTAGGGCGCAACTAGGGCGCAAGTAGGGCGCAACTAGGGCGCAACTAGGGCGCAACTAGGGTACAACTAGGACGCGACTAGGGTGCAACTAGGGCGCAACTAGGGTGCAACTAGGGTGCAACTAGGGTGCAATTAGGGTGCAAGTAGGGCGCAACTAGGGCGCAACAAGGGCGCAACTAGGGCGCAGCTAGGGCGCAACTAGGGCGGAACTAGGGCACAACTAGGGCGCAACTAGGGCGTAACTAGGGTGCAACTAGGGTGCAACTAGGGCGCAAGTAGGGCGCAAGTCGGGCACAACTAGGGCGCAACTACGGCGCAAGTGGGGCACAACTAGGGCGCAACTAGGGCGCAACTAGGGCGCAACGAGGGCACAACAAGGGTACAACAAGGGCGCAACAAGGACGCAACTAGGGTGTAACTAGGGTGCAACTAGAGCGCCACTAGGACGCAACTAGGGCGCAACTAGGGCGCAACTAGGGTGCAACTAGGGCGCAACTACGGCGCAACTAAGATGCAACTAGGGCGCAACGAAGGCGCAACTAGGGTGCAAGTAGGGCACAAGTAGGACGCAACTAGGGTGCAACTAGGGTACAACTAGGACGTATCTAGTGTCCAACTGAGGCGCAACTAGGGCGCAAGTAGGGCCCAATAGGGCGTAAGCATGGTGCAATAATGGCGCAAGAAGGGCACAACTAGGACGCATCTAGGGCGCAAGTAGGGCACAACTAGGGCGTGACTAGGGCGCAAGTAGGGCGCAGGTAGGATGCAACTAGGGCACAACTAAGGCGCAACTAGGGCGTAACTAGGGTGCAATTAGGGCGCAACTAGGGCGCAACTAGGGTGTAACTAGGGCGCAACTAGGGCGCAACTAGGGTGTAACTAGGATGCAGCTAGGGAGCAACTAGGGCGCAACTAGGGCGCAACGAGGGCGCAACGAGGGCGCAACTAGGGCGCAACTAGGGTGCAACTAGGGTGCAACTAGTGTGCAAGTTGGGCGCAACTAGGGCGTAACTAAGGCGCAACTAGGGCACAAGTAGGAGGCAACTAGGACGCAACTAGGGGACAACTAGGGCATAGCTTGTGCCCAACTGAGGCGCAACTAGGGCGCAAGTAGGCGCCAAAAGGACGCAAGTAGGGCGTAACTAGGGCGCAACTTGGACACAACGAGGGTGCAACTAGTGCATAACTAGGGTGCAACTAGGGTGCAAGTAGGGCGCAACTAGGGTGCAACTAGGACGCCCGGGCGCAACAAGGGCGCAACTAGGGGGGAACTAGGGCGCAACTAGGGCGCAACTAGGACACAATTAGGGCACAACTAGGGCGCAACTAGGGCGCAACTAGGGCGCAGCTAGGGTACAGCTAGTGCGCAACTAGGGCGCAACTAGGGCGCGACTAGGGCGTGATTAGGGTGCGACTTAAACGCAACTAGGGCGCAACTAGGGCGCAACTAGGGCGCAACTCGGGCGCAACTAGGGTGCAATTAGGGCGCAACTGGGGGCAACTAGAACGCAACTAGGGCGTAACTAGGGCGCAACTAGGGCACAACTAGGGCGCAACTAGGGCGCAACTAGGGCGCAACTAGGGCACAACTAGGGCGCAACTAGGGCGCAACTAGGGCGCGACTAGGGCGTGACATTGGCGCAACTAGGGCGTAACTAGGGCGCAAGTAGGGCGCAACTAGGGCGCAAGTAGGGCGCAATTGGGGCGCAACTGGGGGCAACTAGGGCGCAAATAGGGCGCAACTAGGGCGCAACTAGGGCGCAACTAGGGCGCAACTAGGGCGCAACTAGGGCGCAACTAGGGCGCAACTAGTGCGCAACTATGGGTAACTAGGGCGCAACTAGGGCTCAAATAAGGCGCAACTAGGGCTCAAATAGGACACAAGTAGGACGCAACTAGGGCGCAACTAGGGTACAACTAGGGCGTAGCTAGTCCCTAACTGAGGCGCAACTACGGCGCAAGTAGGGTGTGAGTAGGGCGCAAGTACGTTAAAACTTGTCCACAACCAGGGCGCAACTAGGGCGTAACTAGGGCGCAACTAGGGCGCAACTAGGGTGCAACTAGGGTGCAAGTAGGGCGCAAGTAGGGCGCAAGTAGGGCGCAAGTAAGACGCAACTAGGGTGCAACTAGGGCACAATTAGGGCGTAGCTAGTGCCCAACTGAAGCGCAACTAGGGCGCAAGTAGGGCGCCAGTAGGGTGTAAGTAGGGTGTAATAAGGGCGCAAGAAGGACGCAACTAGGGTGCAACTAGGGCGCAACTAAGACGCAACTAGGGTGCAAGTAGGGCGCAACTAGGGCGCAACTAGGGCGCAACTAGGGCGCAAATAGGGCGCAACTAGGGCGCAACTAGGGCGCAACTAGGGCGCAACTAGGGCGCAACTAGAGCGCAACTAGGACGCAACTAGGGTGCAACTAGGGCGCAATTAGGGCGCAACTGGGGGCAACTAGGGCGCAACTAGGGCGCAACTAGGGCGCAAGTAGGGCGCCAGTAGGGTGTAAGTAGGGTGCAATAAGGGCGCAAGAAGGGCGCAACTAGGGTGCAACTAGGGCGCAAGTAGGGCGCAACTAGGGCGCAAGTAGGGCGCCAGTAGGGTGTAAGTAGGGTGCAATAAGGGCGCAAGAAGGGCGCAACTAGGGTGCAACTAGGGCGCAAGTAGGGCGCAACTAGGGCGCAAGTAGGGCGCCAGTAGGGTGTAAGTAGGGTGCAATAAGGGCGCAAGAAGGGCGCAACTAGGGTGCAACTAGGGCGCAAGTAGGGCGCAACTAGGGCGCAAGTAGGGCGCCAGTAGGGTGTAAGTAGGGTGCAATAAGGGCGCAAGAAGGGCGCAACTAGGGTGCAACTAGGGCGCAAGTAGGGCGCAACTAGGGCGCAAGTAGGGCGCCAGTAGGGTGTAAGTAGGGTGCAATAAGGGCGCAAGAAGGGCGCAACTAGGGTGCAACTAGGGCGCAAGTAGGGCGCAACTAGGGCGCAAGTAGGGCGCAACTAGGGCGCAACTAGGGGGCAACTAGGGCGCAACTGGGGTGCAACTAGGGCGCAACTAGGGCGCAACTAGGGTGCAACTAGGGCGTAACTAGGGCGCAACTAGGGCGCAACTAGAGCGTAACTAGGGCGTAACTAAGGCGCAACTAGGGCGCAAATAGGGCACAAGTAGGACGCAACTAGGGCGCAGCTAGGTTACGACTAGGGCGTAGCTAGTGTCCAACTGAGGCGCAACTAGGTCGCAAGTAGGGTGCAAGTAGGGCGCAAGTAGGTTGCAACTTGTGCGTAACCAGGGCGCAACTAGGGCGCAACTAGGGTGCAACTAGGGCACAACTAGGGTGCAGGTAGGGCGCAACAAGGGTGCAACTAGGGCGCAAGTAGGGTGCAAGTAAGACGCAACTAGGGAGCAACTAGGGCAAAATTAGGGCGTAGCTAATGCCCAACTGAGACGCAACTAGGGCGCAAGTAGGGCGCCAGTAGGGTGTAAGTAGGGTGCAATAAGGGCGCAAGAAGGGCGCAACTAGGGCGCAGCCAGGGCGCAACTAAGACGCAACTAGGGTGCAAGTAGGGCGCAACTAGGGCGCAAGTAGGGCACAAGTAGGGCGCAACTAGGGCACAACTAAGGCGCAACAAGGGCGCAATTAGGGCACAACTAGGGCGCAACTAGGGCTCAACTAGGGTGCAACTAGGACGCAGCTAGGGTACAACTAGGGCGCAACAAGGGCGCAACTAGAGCGCAACTAGGGCGCAACTAGGGTGCAATTAGGACGCAACTAGGGCGCAACTAGGGCCCAACTAGGGCACACCTAGGGCGCAACTAGGATGCAACAAGGGCGCAATGAGGGCGCAACTAGGGCGCAACGAGAGCGCGCCAAGGGCGCAACTAGGGCACAACTAGGGTGCAACTAGGGCGCAACTAGGGTGCAATTAGGGCGCAACTAGGCTGTAACTAGGGCGCAACTAGGGTACAACTAGGGCACAACTAGGACGCAACTAGGGCGCAACTAGGGCGCAACGAGAGCGCGCCAAGGGCGCAACTAGGGCACAACTAGGGTGCAACTAGGGCGCAACTAGGGTGCAATTAGGGCGCAACTAGGCTGTAACTAGGGCGCAACTAGGGTACAACTAGGGCACAACTAGGACGCAACTAGGTCGCAACTAGGGCGCAACTAGGGAGCAACTAGGGTGCAACTAGGGCGCAACTAGGGCGCAACCGGGGCGCAACTAGGGCGCAACTAGGGTGCAACTAGGGCACAACTAGGGCGCAACTAGGGTGCAACTAGGGTGCAACTAGTGTGCAAGTTGGGCACAACTAAGGCGCAACTAAGGCGCAACTAGGGCGCAAGTAGGGCACAAGAAGGACGCAACTAGGGCGCAACTAGGGCACAACTAGCGCATAGCTAGTGCCCAACTAAGGCACAACTAGGCACAAGAAGGGTGCCAGTAGGGCGCAAGTAGGGTGCAATAAGGGTGCAAATAGGGTGCAACTAGAGCGCAACTAGGGCGCAACTAGGGTGCAACTAGGGCGTGACTAGGGTGCAACTAGGGCGCGAATAGGGCGCAACTAGGGCGCAACTAGGGCGCAACTAGGGCGCAACTAGGACGCAACAAGGGTGCAACTAGGGCACAACAAAGGTGCAACTAGGGCGCAAGTAGGGTGCAAGTAGGGCGCAAGTAGGGCACAACTACGGCACAATTGGGGCACAACTAGGGCGTAACAAGGGCGCAACTAGGGTGCAACTTGAGCACAACGAGGGCGCAACGAGGGTGCAACGAGGGTGCAACGAGGGCACAACGAGGGCGCAACAATGGCGCAACAAGGGCGCAACTAGGGCGCAACTAGGGCGCAACTAAGGCACAACTAGGGCGCAACTAGGGCGCAACTAGGGCGCAACTAGGGCGTAACTAGGGTGCAACTAGGGCGCAACTAGGGCGCAACATGGGTGCAACTAGGGCGTAACTAAGGCGTAACTAAGGCGCAACTAAGGCCCAGCTAAGGCGCAACTAGGGCGCAAGTAGGGCACAAGTAGGACGCGGCTAGGGCGCAACTAGGGTACAACTAGGGCGTAGCTAGTGCCCAACTGAGGCGCAACTAGGGGGAGAGTAGGGCGCAAGTACGGCCCAACTAGGGGGCAACTAGGGCGCAACTAGGGCGCAACTAGGGCGCAACTAGGGCGCAACTAGGGCGCAACTAGGGCGCAACTAGGGCACATCTAGGGCGCAACTAGGGCGTCAATAGGGCGCAACTAGGGCACAACTAGGACGCAACTAGGGCACAACTAGGGCGTAACTAGGGCGCAACTAGGGCGCAACTAGGGTGCAACTAGGGCGCAACTAAGGTGCAACTAGGGCGCGACTAGGGCGCGACTAGGGCGCAACTAGGGCGCGACTAGGGCGCGACTAGGGCGCGACTAGGGCGCGACTAGGGCGCGACTTGGGCGCAAATAGGGCGCAACTAGGGCGCAACTAAGGCGCAACTAGGGCGCAACTAGGGCGCAATTAGGGCGTAACTGGGGGCAATTTAGGTGCACCTAGGGCGCAACTAGGGCACAACTAGGGCGAAACTAGGGCGTAACTAGGGCGAAAATAGGACACACGTAGGACGCAACTAGGGCACAACTAGGGCGTAACTAGGGTGCAACTAGGGCGCACCTAGGGCGCAACTAGGCCACAACTAGGGCGAAACTAAGGCGCAACTAGGGTGCAAATAGGACACACGTAGGACGCAACTAGGGCGCAACTAGGGTACAACTAGGGCGTAGCTAGTGCCCAACTGAGGCGCAACTAGGGCGCAAGTAGGATGCAAGTAGGGCGCAAGTTGGGTGCAACTTGTGCGCAACTAGGCCGCGCACTCAGGGCGCAACTAGGGCGCAACTAGAGCGCAACTTGGGTGCAAGTGTGGCGCAACTAAGGTGCAACTAGGGCACAAGTAGGGCGCAAGTAAGACGCAACTAGGACGCAACTAGGGTACAACTTGGGCGTAGCTAGTGCCCAACTGAGGCGCAACTAGGGCGCAAGTAGGGCGCCAGTAGGGTGAAAGTTTGGTACAATAAGGGCGCAAGAAGGGAGAAACTAGGGTGCAACTAGGTGTAACTAGGGTACAACTAGTTTGCAAGTTGGGCACAACTAGGGCGCAACTTAGGTGCAACTTGGGCGCAAGTAGGGTGCAACTAGAGCGCAACTAGGGCGCAACTAGGACGCAAGTATGGTGCAACCAGGGCGCAACTAGCGCGTAACTAGGGTGCAACTAGGACGCAACTAGGGCGCAACTAGGCTGCAACTACTGCGCAAGTTCGGCGCAACTAAGGCGCAACTAAGGCGCAACTAGCGCGCAAGTAGGGCGCAAGTAGGACGCAACTAGGGCGTAACTAGGGCACAAGTAGGGCGTAGCTAGTGCCCAACTAAGGCACAACTAGGGTGCAAGTAGGGTGCAAGTAGGGTGCAAGTAGGATGCAATAAGGGCGCAAGTAGGGTGCAACTAGGGCGCAACTAGGGCGCAACTAGGGCGCAACTAGGGCGCGACTAGGGCGCAACTAGGGCGCAACTAGGGCGCAACTAGGGTGCAACTAGGGCGCAACTAGGGCGCAAGTAGGGCGTAACTAGGGCGCAACTAGGGCGCAACAAGGGCGCAACTAGGGCGCAACTAGGGTGCAACTAGGGTGCTACTAGGGCGCAACTAGGGTGCAACTAGGGCACAACTAGGGTGCAACTAGGGTGCAAGTAGGGTGCAAGTAGGGCACAAGTAGGGCGCAACTACGGCGCAAGTGGGGCACAACTAGGGCGCAACTAGGGCGCATCTAGGGCGCAACTAGGACGCAACGAGGGCGCAACGAGGGCGCAACAAGGGCACAACAAGGGTGCAACGAGGGTGAACTAGGGTGCAACTAGGGCGAATCTAGGACGCAACTAGGGCGCAACTAGGGCACAACTAGGGCGCAACTAGGGCGCAGCTAGGGCGCAACTAAGGCGTAACTAGGGCACAACAAAGGCGCAACTAGGACGCAAGTAGGGCACAAGTAGGACGCAAGTAGGGGACAACTAGGGTACAACTAGGGCGTAGCTAGTGCCCAACTGAGGCGCAACTAGGGCGCAAGTAGGGCACCAATAGCGCGTAAAAAGGGTGCAATAAGGGCGCAAGAAGGGCGCAACTAGGGCGCAACTAGGACGCATGTAGGACGCAAGTAGGGCACAACTAGGGCGCGACGAGGGCGCAAGTAGGACGCAGGTAGGGCGCAACTAGGGCACAACTAAGGCACAACTAGGGCGCAACTAGGGTGCAACTAGGACGCAACTAGGACGCAACTAGGGCGCAACTAGGGCGTAACTAGGGTGCAACTAGGACGCAACTAGGGCGCAACTATGGCGCAACTAGGGCGCAACTAGGGCGCAACGAGGGCGCAACTAGGGCGCACCTAGGGCGCAACTAGGGCGCAACTAGGGCGCGACTAGGGCGCGACTAGGGCGCGACTAGGACGCAACTAGGGTGTAACTAGGGCGCAACTAGGGCGCAACTAGGGTACAACTAGGGCGCAACTAGGGCGCAACTAGGGTACAACTAGGGCGCAACTAGGGCGCAACTAGGGTACAACTAGGGCGCAACTAGGGCGCAACTAGGGTACAACTAGGGCGCAACTAGGGCGCAACTAGGGTACAACTAGGGCGCAACTAGGGCGCAACTAGGGTACAACTAGGGCGCAACTAGGGCGCAACTAGGGTACAACTAGGGCGCAACTAGGGCGCAACTAGGGTACAACTAGGGCGCAACTAGGGCGCAACTAGGGTACAACTAGGGCGCAACTAGGGCGCAACTAGGGTACAACTAGGGCGCAACTAGGGCGCAACTAGGGTACAACTAGGGCGCAACTAGGGCGCAACTAGGGTACAACTAGGGCGCAACTAGGGCGCAACTAGGGTACAACTAGGGCGCAACTAGGGCGCAACTAGGGTACAACTAGGGCGCAACTAGGGCGCAACTAGGGTACAACTAGGGCGCAACTAGGGCGCAACTAGGGTACAACTAGGGCGCAACTAGGGCGCAACTAGGGTACAACTAGGGCGCAACTAGGGCGCAACTAGGGTACAACTAGGGCGCAACTAGGGCGCAACTAGGGTACAACTAGGGCGCAACTAGGGCGCAACTAGGGTACAACTAGGGCGCAACTAGGGCGCAACTAGGGTACAACTAGGGCGCAACTAGGGCGCAACTAGGGTACAACTAGGGCGCAACTAGGGCGCAACTAGGGTACAACTAGGGCGCAACTAGGGCGCAACTAGGGTACAACTAGGGCGCAACTAGGGCGCAACTAGGGCGCGACTAGGGCGCGACTAGGGCGCGACTTGGACGCAACTAGGGTGTAACTAGGGCGCAACTAGGGCGCAACTAGGGCGCAACTAGGTTGCAATTAGGGCGCAACTGGGGGCAACTAGGCCGCAACTAGGGGGCAACTAGGGCGAACCTACGGCACAACTAGGGCGCAACTAGGGCGCAACTAGGGCGCGACTAGGGCGCGACTTGTGCGCAACTAGGGCGCAACTAGGGCGCAACTAGGGTGCAACTACGGCGCAACTAGGGCGCAACTATGGCGCAACAAGGGCGCAACTAGGGCGCAACTAGGGTGCAACTAGGGCGCAACTAAGGCGCAACTAGGGCACAAATAGGGTACAAGTAGGACGCAACTAGGGCGCAACTAGGGTACAACTAGGGCATAGCTAGTCCCCAACTGAGGCGCAACTAGGGCGCAAGTAGGGTGCAAGTAGGGCGCAAGTAGGTTGCAATTTGTGCGCAACCAGGGCGCAACTAGGGCGCAACTAGTGCGCAACTAGGGTGCAACGAGGGCGCAACTAGGGTACAAGTAGGGCGCAACTAGAGTGCAACTAGGGTGCAAGTAGGGCGCAAGTTAGACGCAACTAGGGCGCAACTAGGGCACAATTAGGGCGTAGCTAGTGCCCAGCTGAGGCACAACTAGGGCGCAAGTAGGGAGCCAATAGGGTGCAAGTAGGGTGAAATAAGGGCGCAAGAAGGGAATAACTAGGGCGCAACAAGGGCGCAACAAAGACGCAACTAGGGTGCAATTAGGACGCAACTAGCGCGCAAGTAGGGCGCAAGTAGGGCGCAACTAGGGCACAACTAAGGCGCAACAAGGGCGCAACTAGGACGCAACTAGGCGCAACTAGGGAGCAACTAGGGCGCAACTAGGGCGCAACTAGGGGACAACTAGGGCGCAACTAGGGCGCAACTAGGGCGCAACTAGGGCGCAACTAGGGTGCAACTAGGGCGCAACTAGGGCGCAACTAGGGAGCAACTAGGGCGCAACTAGGGCGCAACTAGGGGACAACTAGGGCGCAACTAGGGCGCAACTAGGGCGCAACTAGGGCGCAACTAGGGTGCAACTAGAGCGCAACTAGGGCGCAAGTAGGGCGCAATTAGGGCGAAATTAGGGCGCAACTGTGGGCATCTAGGGCGCAACTAGGGCACAACTAGGGTGCAACTAGGGTGGAACTAGGGCGCAACGAGGGCGCAACGAGGGTGCAACTAGGGCGCAACTAGTGCACAACTAGGGTGCAACTAGGGCACAACTAGGGCGCAACTAGGGCGCAACTAGGATTCAACTAGTCTGCAAATTGGGCGCAATTAGGGTGCAACTAAGGCGCAACTAGGGGACAACTAGGGCGTAGCTAGGGCCCAACTGAGGCGCAACTAGGGCGCAAGTAGGCGCCAGTAGGGCGCAAGTAGGGCGCAACTAGGGCGCAATTAGGGCACAACTAGGACGCAACTAGGGCACAACTAGTGCGTAACTAGGGTGCAACTAGGGTGTAAGTAGGGTGCCACGCAACTAGGGCGCCCGGGCGCAACTAGGGCACAACTAGGGGGAAAGTAGGGCAAAACTAGGGTGCAACAAGGATGCAACTAGGGCACAACTAGGACGCAACAAGGGCACAACTAGGGTGCAACTAGTCCGTAACTAGTGCGCAACTAGGGCGCAACTAGGGCGTGACTAGGGCGCGACTAGGGCGCGACGTGCGCGCAACTAGGGCGCAACTAGGGCACAACCAGGGCGGAACTAGGGCGCAACTAGGGCGCAATTAGGGCGCAACTGGGGGCAACTAGGGTGCAACTAGGTTACAACTAGGGCACAAATAGGGCGCAACTAGGGCGCCACTAGGGCGCAACTAGGGTGCAACTAGTGCGTAACTATGGCGCAACTAGGACGCGACTAGGGCGCGACTAGGGCGCGACTTGGGTGCAACTAGGGCGCAACGAGGACGCAACTAGGACGCAACTAGGGCGCAATTAGTGCGCAACTGAGGGCAACTAGGGTGCAACTAGGGCGCAACTAGGGCGCAACTAGGGCGCAACTAAGGCGCAACTAGGGCGCAACTTGGGCGCAACTAGGGCGCAACTAGGGCGCAACTAGGGTGCAACTAGGGCGCAACTAGGGCGCAACTAGGGCGCAACTAGGACGCAACTAGGGCGCAACTAGGGCGCAACTAGGGCACAACTAGGGCGCAACTAGGGCGCAACTAGGGTGCAACTAGGGCGCAACTAGGGCGCAACTAGGGCGCATCTAAGGCGCAACTAGGGCGCAAATAGAGCACAAGTAGGACGCAACTAGGGCGCAAGTAGGGTACAACTAGGGCGTAGCTAGTGCCCATTTGAGGCACAACTAGGGCGCAACTAGGGCGCAACGAAGATGAAACTAGGGTGCAAGTAGGGTGCAACTATGGCGCAAGTAGGACACAAGTAGGGCGCAACTAGGGAACAACTAAGGCGCAACAAGGGTGTAACCAGGGCGCAACTAGGGCGCAACTAGGGCGCAACTAGGGCGCAACTAGGGCGCAACTAGGGTACAACTAGGGCGCAACTAGGGCGTAACTAGGGCGTAACTAGGGTGCAACTAGAGCGCAACTAGGGCGCAACTAGGGCGCAACTAGGGCGCAATTAGGGCGCAACTGGGGGCAACTAGGGCGTAACTAGGGCACAACTAGTGCGCATCTAGGGTGCAACTAGGGCGGAACGAGGGCGGAACGAGGGCGCAACTAGGGCGCAACTAGTGCGCAACTAGGGTGCAACTAGGGCGTAACTAGGGCGGAACTAGGGCGCAACTAGGGTTCAACTAGTCTGCAAGTTGGGCGCAACTAGGATGCAACTAAGGCGCAACTAGGGCGTAAGTAAGACGCAACTAAGGGCGCAACTAGGGGAAAACTAGGGCATAGCTAGTGCCCAACTGAGGCGCAACTAGGGCGCAAGTAGGCGCCAGTAGGGCGCAAGGAGGGCGCAACTAGGCCGCAACTAGGGCACAACTAGGATGCAACTAGGGCGCAACTAGTGCGTAAGTAGGGTGCAACTAGGCTGCAAGTAGGGCGCGGCGCAACTAGGGCGCCCGGGCGCAACTAGGGCACAACTAGGGGGAAACTAGGGCGCAACTAGGGTGCAACTAGGACGCAGCTAGGACACAACTAGGACGCAACTAGGGCACAACTAGGGTGCAACTAGTGCGCAACTAGTGCGCAACTAGGGCGCAACTAGGGCACGACTAGGGCGCGACTAGGGCGCGACGTGGGCGCAACTAGGGCGCAACTAGGGCACAACTAGGGCGGAACTAGGGCGCAACTAGGGCGCAATTAGGGCGCAACCGGGGGCAACTAGGGCGCAACTAGGTTACAACTAGGGCACAACTACGGTGCAACTAGGGCGCCACTAGGGCGCAACTAGGGTGCAACTAGTGCGCAACTAGGGCGCAACGAGGACGCGACTAGGGCGCGACTAGGGTGCGACTTGGGCGCAACTAGGGCACAACTAGGACGCAACTAGGACGCAACTAGGGCGCAATTAGTGCGCAACTGAGGGCAACTAGGGTGCAACTAGGGCGCAACTAGGGCGTAACTAGGGCGCAACTAAGGCGCAACTAGGGCGCAACTAGGGCGCAACTAGTGCACAACTAGGGCGCAACTAGGGCGCAACTAGGGCGCAAGTAAGGTACAACTAGGGCGTAGCTAGGGCGCAAGTAGGGCGCAACTAGGGCGCAAGTAGGGCGCAACTAGGGTGCAACTAGTGCGCAACTAGGGCGCATCTAGGGCGCGACTAGGGTGCGACTAGGACGCGACTTGGGCGCAACTAGGACGCAACTAGGGCGCAACTAGGACGCAACTAGGGCGCAAATAGGGGGCAACTGGGGGCAACTAGGGCGCAACTAGGGTGCAACTAGGGCGCAACTAGGGCGCAACTAAGGCACAATTAGGGCGCAACCAGGGCGCAACTAGGGCAAAACTAGGGCGCAACTAGGGCGCAACTAGGGCGCAACTAGGGCGCAACTAAGGCGCAACTCGGGCGCAAATAGGGCACAAATAGGACGCAACTAGGGCGCAAGTAGGGTACAACTAGGGCGTAACTAGTGCCCAACTGAGGCGCAACTAGGGCGCAACTAGGGTGCAACTAAGACGCAACTAGGGTGCAAGTAGGGCGCAACTAGGGCGCAAGTAGGGCGCAAGCAGGGCGCAACTACGGCACAACTAAGGCGCAAGAAGGGTGCAACTAGGGCGCAACTAGGGCGCAACTAGGGCGTAACTAGGGCGCAACTAGGGCGTAACTAGGGCGCAACTATGTCGCAACTAGAGCGCAACTAGGGCGCAACTAGGGCGCAACTAGGACGTAACTAGGGCGCAACTAGAGCGCAACTAGGGCGCAACTAGGGCGCAACGAGGGCGCAACGAGGGCGCAACTAGGGCGCAACGAGGGCGCAACGAGGGCGCAACTAGGGCGCAACGAGGGCGCAACGAGGGCGCAACTAGGGCGCAACGAGGGCGCAACGAGGGCGCAACTAGGGCGCAACGAGGGCGCAACGAGGGCGCAACTAGGGCGCAACGAGGGCGCAACGAGGGCGCAACTAGGGCGCAACGAGGGCGCAACGAGGGCGCAACTAGGGCGCAACGAGGGCGCAACGAGGGCGCAACTAGGGCGCAACGAGGGCGCAACGAGGGCGCAACTAGGGCGCAACGAGGGCGCAACGAGGGCGCAACTAGGGCGCAACTAGGGCGCAACTAGGGCGCAACTAGGTCGCAACTAGGGCGCAACTAGGGCGCAACTAGGGCGCAACTAGGGCGCAACTAGGGCGCAACCGGGGCGCAACCAGGGCGCAACTAGGGCGCAACTAGGGCACAACTAGGGTACAACTAGGGCGCAACAAGGGTGCAACTAGTGTGCAAGTTGGGCGCAACTAAGGTGCAACTAAGGTGCAACTAGCGCGCAAGTAGGGCACAAGTAGGACGCAACTAGGATGAAACTAGGGCATAACTAGGGCGTAGCTAGTGCCCAGCTAAGGCACAACTAGGGCGCAAGAAGGGTGCCAGTAGGGCACAAGTAGGGTGCAATAAGGGCGCAAATAGGGTGCAACTAGAGCACAACTAGGGCGTAACTAGGGCGCAACTATTGCGTGACTAGGGCGCGACTAGGACGCGACTAGGGCGCAACTAGGACGCAACTAGGGCGCAACTAGGGCCCAACTAGGGCGCGACTAGGACGCAACTAGGGTGCAACTAGGGTGCAAATAGGGTGCAACTAGGGCGCAACTAGGATGAAACTAGGGCGCAACTAGGGCGCAACAAGGGTGCAACTAGGACGCAAGTAGGGCGCAAGTAGGGCGCAACACGGCACAAGTGGGGCACAACTAGGACGTAACAAGGGCGCAACTAGGGCGCAACTTGAGCGCAACGAGGGCGCAACGAGGGCGCAGCGAGGACGCAACGAGGGCGCAACAAGGGCGCAACAAGGCTGCAACTAGGACGCAACTAGGGCGCAACTAGGGCGTAACTAGGGCGTAACTAGGGCGCAACTAGGGCGCAACTATTGTGCAACTAGGGTGCAACTAGGGTGCAACTTGGGCGGAACTAGGGCGCAACTAAGGCGCAACTGAGGCGAAACTAAGGCACAACTAACGCGCAACTAGGGCGCAAGTAGGGCACAAGTAGGACGCAGCTAGGGCGCAACTACGGTACAACTAGGGCGTAGCTAGTGCCCAACTGAGGCGCAACTAGGGCGCAAGTAGGGCGCCAGTAGGGTGTAAGTTTGGTGCAATAAGGGCGTAAGAAGGGCGCAACTAGGGTGCAACTAGGGCGCAACTAGGACGCACCTAGGGCACAAGTAGGGCACAACTAGGACGCAATTAGGACGCAAGTAGGGCGCAAGTAGGACCCAAGTAGGGCGCAACTAGGGCGCAACTAGGGCGCAACTAGGGTGCAGCTAGGGCGCAACTAGGGTGCAACTAGTGTGCAAGTTGGGCGCAACTAGGGCGCAACTAAGGTGCAACTAGAGCGCAAGTAGTGCGCAACTAGAGCGCAACTAGGGCGCAACTAGGGCGCAACTAGGGCGCAACTAGGACGTAAGTAGGGTGCAACTAGGGTGCAACTAGAGCGCAAGTATGGCACAACTAGGGCGCAACTAGGGCGCAACTAGGGTGCAAATAGTGTGCAAGTTGGGCACAACTAAGGCGCTACTAAGGCGCAACTAGCGCGCAACTAGGGCACAACTAGGGCGTAGCTAGTGCTCAACTAAGGCATAACTAGGACGCAAGTAGGGTACAATAAGGGCGCAAATAGGGTGCAACTAGGGCGCAACTAGGGCGCAACTAGGGCGCAACTAGGGTGCAACTAGGGCGTAACTAGGGCGTAACTAGGGCGCAACTAGGGCGCAACTAGGGCGTAACTAGGGCGTAACTAGGGCGCAACTAGGGCGCAACTAGGGCGCAACTAGGCCGCATCTAGGGCGCAACTAAGGCGCAACTAGGGCGCAACTATGGCGCAACTAAGGCGCAACTAGGACGCAAGTAGGGCACAAGTAGGACGCAACTAGGGCCCAACTAGGGTACAACTAGGACATAGCTACTGCCCAACTGAGGCGCAAGTAGGGCGTAAGTAGGGTGCAAGTAGGGCGCAAGTAGGGTGCAACTAGTGCGCAGCTAGGGCGCAACTAGGGCGCAAGTAGGGTGCACCTAGGGCGGAACTAGGGCGCAACTAGGGCGCAACTCGGGCGCAACTAGGGTGCAACTAGGGCGCAACTAGGGCGCAACTAGGGCGCAACTAGGGCGCAACTAGGGCGAAACTAGGGTGCAACTAGGACGCAACTAGGGTGGAACTAGGGTGCACCTAGGGCGCAACTAGGGCACAACTAGGACACAACTAGGTCGCAACTAGGGCGCAACTAGGACGCAACTAGGGGGGCAACTAGGGCGCAACTAGGGCGCAACTAAGGCGCAACTAGGGCGCAACTAGGGCGCAACGAGGGCGGAACTAGGGCGCAACTAGGGCGTAACTAGGGTGCAACTAGGGTGCAACTAGTGCGCAACCAGGGTGCAACCAGGGTGCAACTAGGGCGCAACTAGGGCGCGACTAGGGTGCAACTAGGGCGCAAGTAGGACGCAAGTAAGATGCAACTAGGGTGCAACTAGGGCACAACTAGGGCGCAACTAGGGCGCGACTAGGGTGCAACTAGGGCGCAAGTAGGACGCAAGTAAGATGCAACTAGGGTGCAACTAGGGCACAACTAGGGCGCAACTAGGGCGCGACTAGGGTGCAACTAGGGCGCAAGTAGGACGCAAGTAAGATGCAACTAGGGTGCAACTAGGGCACAACTAGGGCGCAACTAGGGCGCGACTAGGGTGCAACTAGGGCGCAAGTAGGACGCAAGTAGGGCGCAACTAGGGCGCAACTAGGGCGCAACTAGGGTGCAACTAGGACGCAACTAGGGTGGAACTAGGGTGCACCTAGGGCGCAACTAGGGCACAACTAGGACACAACTAGGTCGCAACTAGGGCGCAACTAGGACGCAACTAGGGGGGCAACTAGGGCGCAACTAGGGCGCAACTAGTGCGCAACCAGGGTGCAACCAGGGTGCAACTAGGGCGCAACTAGGGCGCAACTAGGGTGGAACTAGGGCGCAACTAGGGCGCAACTAGGGTGCAACTAGGGCGCAACTAGGGCGCGACTAGGGTGCAACTAGGGCGCAAGTAGGACGCAAGTAAGATGCAACTAGGGTGCAACTAGGGCACAACTAGGGCGTAGCTAGTGTCCAACTAAGGCACATCTAGGGCGCAAGTAGGGCGCCGATAGGGCGTAAGTAGGGTGCAATCAGGGCGCAAGAAGGGCGTAACTAGGGTGCAACTAGGGCGCAACTAGGACGCAACTAGGGCATAAGTAGGGCGCAACTAGGGCGCAACTGGGGCGTAAGTAGTGCGCAAGTAGGGTGCAACTAGGGCACAACTAAGGCGCAACTATGGCGCAACTAGGGCGCAACAAGGGCACAACTAGGGCGCAACTAGAGCACAACTAGGGCACAACTAGGACGCAACTAGGACGCAACTAGGGCGCAACTAGGGCGCAACTAGGGCGCAACAAGGGCGCAACGAGGGGGAAACTAGGGCGCGACGAGGGCGCAACCAGGGCCCAGCTAGGGTGCAACTAGGGTGCAACTAGGGCACAACTAGGGTGTAACTAGGGCGCATCTAGGATGCATGTAGGGCGCAACTAGGGCACAACTAGGGCACAACTAGGACGCAACGAGGGTGCAACTAGGGTGCAACTAGGGTGCAACTAGGGTGCAACTATGGCGCAACTAGGGCGTAACTAGGGTGCAACTAGGGTGCAACTAGTGTGCAAGTTGGCACAACTAGGGCGCAACTAAGGCGCAACTAGGGCGCAAGTAGGACGCAAGTAGGACGCAACTAGGGCGCAACTAGGGGACAACTAGGGCGTAGTTAGTGCCCAACTGAGGCGCAACTAGGGCGCAAGTAGGCGCCAGTAGGGCGCAAGAAGGGTGCAACTAGGGTGCAAGTAGGGCGCAACTAGGGCACAAATAGGGCGCAACTAGGGTGTAACTAGGATGCAACTAGGACGCAACTAGGGCACAACTAGGGCACAACTAGGGCGCAACTAGGGCGCAACTAGGGCGCAACTAGGGTGCAACTAGGACGCAACTAGGGCGCAACTAGGGCGCGACTAGGGCGCGACTAGGGTGCGACTTGGGCGCAACTAGGGCGCAACTAGGGGGCAACCGGGGCGCAACCAGGGCGCAACTAGAGTGCAACTAGGGTGCAACTAGGGCGCAACCGGGACACAACCAGGGCGCAACTAGGGCGCAACTAGGGCACACCTAGGGTGCAACTAGGGCGCAACTAGGGTGCAACTAGTGTCCAAGTTGGACACAACTAAGGCGCAACTAAGGCGCAACTAGCACGCAAGTAGGGCACAAGTAGGACGCAACTAGGGTGCAACTAGGGCACAACTAGGGCGTAGCTAGTGTCCAACTAAGGCACAACTAGGGCGTAAGTAGGGTGCCAGTAGGGCGCAAGTAGGGTGCAATAAGGGCGCAAGTAGGGTGCAACTAGGGCGCAACTAGGGCGCAACTAGGACACAACTTGGACTCAACTAGGGCGCAACTAGGGCGCAACTAGGGCGCAACTAGGGCGCAACTAGGGTGCAAATAGGGCGCAACCAGGGCACAACTAGGGCGCAACTAGGGCGCGACTAGGGCGCAACTAGGGCGCAACTAGGGCGCAACTAGGGCGCAACTAGGGCGCAACTAGAGTGCAACTAGGACGCAAGTAGGGCGCAAGTAGGGCGCAAGTAGGCCCGGCCTACGATTGTGTGACCCGGCTTTGGTTTCTGTGACCCGGCTTTGGTTTCTGTGACCCATCTTTGGTTTCTTTGACCCAGCTTTGGTTTCTGTGACCCGGCTTTGGTTTCTGTCACCCGGCTTTGGTTCCTCTGACCCGGCTTTCATTTTTGTGGCCCAGCTTTGGTTTCTGTGATCCGGCTTTGGTTTATCTAGCTTCGGTTTCTTTGACCAGGCTGTGGTTTCCGTGACCCGTCTTTGGTTTCTATGACCCGGCTTTCGTTTCTGTGACCCGGCTTTGGTTTCTTTGACAAAGCTTTGGTTTCTGTGACCCGGCTTTAGTTTATGTGACCCGGCTTTGGTTTCTGTGACATGGCGTTGGTTTCTGTGACCCGGCTTTGGTTTTTGTGACCCGGCTTTGGTTTTTGTGACCCGGCTTTTGTTTGTGTGACCCGGCTTTGGCTTCTGTGACCCGGCTTTGTGTGACCCGGCTTTGGTTTCTGTGACCTAGCTTTGGTTTTTGTGACCCGGCTTTGGTTGCTGTGACTCGGCTTTGGTTTCTATGACCCGGCTTTGGTTTCTGTGACCCGGCTTTGGATTCTGTGACCCGGCTTTGGTTTCTGTGACCCGGCTTTGGTTTATATGACCCGGCTTTGGTTTTGGATACCCGGCTTTGGTTTCGGTGACCTGCCTTTGGTTTCTGTGACCCGGCTTTGGATTCTGTGACCCGGGTTTGGTATTTGTGACCCCGGTTTGGTTTCTGTGACCTGGGCCTTGTTTCTGGGACCCGGCTTTGGTTTTTGTGGCCCGGCTTTGGTTTCTGTGACCCGGCTTTGGTTTCTGTGATACGGCTTTGGTTTCTGTGACCCGTCTTTGGTTTCTGTGACCCAGCTTTGGTTTCTGTGACCCGGCTTTGGTTTCTGTGACCCGGCTTTGGTTTCTGTGACCCAGCTTTGGTTTCTGTTACACGGCTCTGGTTTCCGTGACCCGACGTTGGTTTCTGTGACCCGGCTTTGGTTTCTGTGATCCGGCCTTGATTTCTGTGACCCGGCTTTGGTTTCTGTGACCCGGCTTTGGTTTCTGTGACCCGGCTTTCGTTTCTGTGACCCAGCTTTGGCTTCTGTGACCGGGCTTT